>OMNZ01073062.1:0-10406 GCA_900303255.1 Lesueurigobius sanzi | reverse complement strand
TTCTCTCTCTCTCCTTCCCCACTCTTCCCTGTCTCTCTCCTTCCTCTCTCACTTTCCCCTCTCTCTCTCCCTCTTTCCTTCTTCTCTTTCTCCTTCCCCTCTCTCTGTCTCTTTCCTTCCTCTCTCTTTCACCTCTCTCTCTCCCTCTTTCCTTCTCTCTCTCTCTCCTTCCCCTCTCTCTGTGTCTCTCCTTCCTCTCTCTCTCTCCTTCCCCTCTCTCTCTCTCTCTCCTTCCCCCCTCTCTGTCTCTCTCCTTCCCCTCTCTCTGTCTCTGTCTCTCTCCTTCTCTCTCTCTCTCCTTCCCCTCTCTCTGTCTCTCCTTCCCCTCTCTCTTTCCCCTCTCTCTCTCTCCCTCTTCCCTTCTTCTCTCTCTCTCTCCTTCCCCTCTCATTGTCTCTTTCCTTCCTCTCTCTCTTTCCCCTCTGTCTCTATCCCTCTTTACCTCTCTCTCTTTCCTTCCCCAGGGCCCAAATTCGGCACGCTGGGGTTTAAGGGGTTAAAATCCTTCTTTAGGGTGTCTGTGCATTGATATTTTACATTTTATAAATTCAATTAATGCCTTGGTGAAAATGACACGATATTCTTAAATACTAGCGCCAGGGCTGATGAGGATTCGGTCTGGATCGCCCCCTACAGCCGACAGTGGGAATCACATGGCAAAAATAAACTTTGATTTAAGCATGTGGCTAGTAGCACGGCGGAATTTCTGAGCCCACGCTATGAGACAGAACGGCTCAGAACTGATCCAATATTGGATTATTGGCTTTAAAAATGTGCAGGACAGTTTGGGGTTTGAAAAATGACGCAATTGTGCCAGGAAGTAGATAACGAAGCACTGCACTTTTTGCAGTGTTTGCAGTATTGAATCATGCTTCGTTTAGCTTTTCCCCACATGAACAAAGCACAGACCTGTTCCTTTAGCAGTGAATTCAAATGATATGAGGCTCTTTCAGACTGTGTCACTGGATATGCTGGAGTTTTAGTCTCATTAACTACTATTAATTTAGTCTAGTCCAATTTTAGTCAGCAAAAATATTAATTTGACTAAAATTATGACAACATGAACACTGATGTTTAGCGTATTTATATAAAAGAATGTTCAACTATTTATATTCAATTTCAAGTATGAAAGAAATGCATTAGTCAAGGTAGACAGATGGCACGAAATCTTCCTAATTCAAGTCATTTCAACTTGCATCACCCTCATACAGTAGCATTTGAAAGAAAAAAAATCTATTCACAATATTCTCAATTAAAACCAAGACTTCAACACAACAACAGTGGAATAACAAGAAAAAAATATGTATTTTCCTATATAGTCATAACATTACTTAAAATTACATAAACAATCACGCTTTAAGTCCGACCGTGTCTCACTGTGCTGCGTACATATATTTATTTGAATGAAATATTTCATTATTGCTATGAAAATAAATCCTACATGTTTCTTAATCTGCTTCACATTCATTACAGTCTGACCTCAGAGGAGAGAAGAGTGAAGTGTAAACCTTCATAAAGTGGCACTTTCTCAAACAGGCTTATTATACTGGAGCCCACAACAATCTTCAGAAACACCCACAATCCTGTTTGGGTTTGGAAAAGAAAACAATGCAATATGTACAATTAATACAGAAGCTAAGTCATGACCTTTTGCTCTTAAATTAAACATTGATTTTCTTGATGGGGCATAGCATTATAGTACAAACAGTCACTATTATAAATATAGTGAACTTGCTTGTATTTTAAACTTCATCTTCAGGTAGGTTTTGGCAACCTGCATTTTTTGTGTTGTGGGTTATAATTAGAGCTGGGCAATTCATCAAATTGAATTGAATCGAGATATTAACCCTTGCCTGTCATGAAGGCCAAGAGCGATCTGAACAAACAACAATGGATATCAGAAATAAAGTGGGTGAACGTTTCGGTATGACTCGGAGATGGGAGAGGAATTGGTAACACATTTATCTGTTGTTTTCAATGCCTGAAATAAATTTGGCGGTTAAAAGCTTGATGTAGATAATCGCATGGTGAGCTTTAATTGTCAAGCCAACTGGCCAATCCAGTCGCAGAAAAAAACATGTTGCTGAACAGGAAGCGTCCACTTGTCGTCAAGCCAACTGCCCGAACAAGTCGCAGGAAAACCATGCGGTATTGAGAAGCAGGAAGCACTCACTTGTAGTCAAAACGAAAGCGCTGTCTCACGCGTCGAGCGGGTGTACAGTCAGTGAAGCTGGAAGAGCGGACAACGGAGAAGGTGATGAAGGACCGCTAAGAACCATGAGCATTTCTTTAGGATTTCTACTCCAATGGAACCGGTAGATCAGAGATCCTTTTCTAGTTAACGATTGTTAGCGTGCTAGCTAGCTGTTGTTGCAAACATTTTGACTTTGGTGCGATCCCTGCACAATGTGTTTTTATGTTGTGCCTGGCCATGTGAGAGGGATGGTGTGGGTATAGCTATAGGTATAGGTTGGGGTGGCTTCTGGCAGTCACAGTAGCAGTTGGAACACAGTTTCGAAGAGATGAGATGTAGCAATATAACAGGATCGGGCCCCGCAATCTGTATAATCACCGGTACTATACTTAAGGCCATATTTATCTGTTTATTTTAATTATTATTATTAAGACAAAAAACAAATAGAAAATCAAGATCGTTCAATATGGGTAAATTATTGTGATTATTTTGTTTTTCATAGTTGCCCAGCCCTAGTTATAATGACCGCAATTCATGGCAATTACATATATATTTTTGCTATATTTTGTTTATATTATCTCTATATCTTTCTTTCAGAACTGGGAAAAATAGATCTATGGCTTAGCTTCTTATTATGCTTCATCTGTATCCTAAAAAGAGCAATGTCCTGCTTATTATTGCCACATACAGTAACATATAGAGATTTGGTCACATTGCTCCTATTTTTCAATTAGTGAACTCTTAAACCAAAGGACATTTGAAAATGTGATTTGAATTATTACAGCAGGGGCCTCCAACCTGTAGCAAACCAGGAGTTCTCCAGCAAAACCAGTGGCTCTCCAGTTCTGCCCAAGTTGCAGCTCCATCGTTAGTCTAATTGGTGTGTATATATGGTGTATAAAGTCATATTTTGGTCATATTTAGAAGTACATTATGGAACTTTTTATATGGAACAACTTGATATCAGTGCGTATTGACCTTTTAATGACCCAGTGGATGTATGCGTGGTTTGCATGGTGCCTTTACTTTTCATCGCATAGGCCTTTAAAATGCTGGTAGGTTATCTCAGCTGATGGAATGCAATCTGATTGGCAACGCAATAAAAACCTACCAGTCACCCTAAAAAACATTGAATTCTGGAGCATCATGATAGTGATGGAACTTATGGCTTTTTACAGGGAGCCGAGTCTCTGGGATCTGTGAATAGCTATTCAAAAGACTCATTTTTATATTGATTATTTGTGATGTCGGTCACAAAAACCACATTATCTAACCCAGGGGTGTCCAAAACTTTTCCGTTGAGGGACTCATATTGAAGTGTGCATGGAAGGCCACAGATCGGTGGCCAGTGCAGTCAAACATTCAACTGGGTTCCCTATGCGTGTATTTAGTTTGGAAACTTTATGCAAGCTCTGCCTTATAATAAAATGTTAGTTTTTGAGGTTTTAATTGTGTAGAATTGGTAAAGTATCATCTCTGGTGATGTGTGCCAATTCACCAAGAAGCTTGTGGGCCACCAAAAACTGGTCTTTGGGCACCCCTGATCTAAGCCCTGATCACTGCTATTCACCTGCTTTAAACTATTTTATTTAAACATTTTTCACTCTTTGAGAAATGTGTATGTGAATAAATTGTGTGCCAGAAATAAAGAAAACAGGCTACAACTCATGACGCATCATTTCAGTGCAAAAGCTTTCACTTTTTTTTTTTTACCTGGTTCTTGAGTTAATTCAGGGTCAATTTGTGTAAAATTGACCTCTTTTCACAATCGTTCACATTAAAAGCCGCTAAAAAGAGTGGATTCGGTCATGGACGTCACATGACTAGTCATAAAGGCCACTGTGATGGGGAGTAAAGGCAGCATCGAACCACCCATACAGCCACTGGTCACTGAAATGTCCAATACACCCTAAAATCATTAACCCCTGCTGTACTGTATCTACCTTTAGTGACCACAGCTCTTCTCTCTACTTCTTAAATTGTTTAGGCTTATGTTACGTTATGGATGTCGATGCATGTTTTCAACAAAAAATAGCGGATTTGCCCATAATACTCAATGAACAACATTCAATCCCAAACTGTAAATTGTAAAATTGGTGCTTGATGTCCCTATGGGATGGCTACTACAGTGACTTAAGTGGCTTTGGCAAACTGTACAGATGAACCATGGACATCGTGGAGACTTCAGAGACAATGTAACTCGTTAAAGTTTAGAATATGCAGTTTTTTACAATCAACGTCACTCGTCCCGATGCAGTCAGTGGAGATTCGAAGAGACTCCGACGTATTCTTAGTCATTTCAATGCAGTTTTGTATATTCCGTTTACCGGTTCCATAGTAACACATCCATCGCTCCGCCGTCTTGACAAATGTTCGTCAAATCGTGAGAAGGGAAAAAACACTGCAAAATGTGATCTAGAAATAAGTGACAAGAAAATTTAAATGATTTCTAGGGGTGTGACAATAAATCAATTTGCCACATTTTGTGGCATGATACGATACTGCTTTTTACCGATTTTCTTTTTTAAGCTAATACTGATACTGTCATGCATGTTCATTAATCATATTAATGAGGCTGCACTGCTTTCACAGTAAGTAGAGGCCAGTAATGGTCAATAATACAGTCAGGACAGTAGGGGGCAACACTACCAGTTTAAGAACCTTTAAGACCAAACACACAATTAAATAACTTTTAATGATTGTGTTTATGATTATAAATAAGATTAACTTGTGGTTAGTTTCTTCATTTTGGAAACAAGACTGTGTTTGTGTATTTACATGTAAATGTCACTTTTTAAGAAAAAAAAAATGCTAATGAAAACAAATGTGGAGCATGTAGTTGTTTATAAAATGTTGAAAAAGTATAAGTTAATATATTGTTGCCAATTTTATTATCGTTATTGTGAGCCATGTCGCGCATCGTATCGAATCGTGAGGTACCCAGAGGGTCCCACCCATACTTATTTCTAGATCACTTTTTGCAGTGAAAGAATATAATATGGGAGATTATAAGTGAGGAAGATTGTCCCGTGGAGTAGAGCTGGTTCCCGTGTCCTGAGGCTTGAGGGCGAAAGAAGAGGGCGAGGTCACACCCTCATTTACACAGTCTGGAAGGCCTTGCTCTGGGCCGGGATCATGACCGGAGTGGCCCCCATGCGAGCCAGGTTGGCGGGGCTGAGCTTGGGCGGCGGGCTGGGCTTGGAGCTGGAGGTGTTGGTGGAGGAGGACGTGGGCGTGGCGCGGGGCTCGGGGGTCTTGTGCGGGTGCGTCTGGGAGGAGGGGGGGGAGAGGGAGTAGCCCGGGGGAGACTGTGCGAAGCCGGGGGCCTGGGTGCAGTTCTCTCGGAGGGCGGCCACGGCGGGCACGCAGGCCCGCTGGGGGCGCGGGGGCATGGTGTGGTTGTGGACCATGGACTGGGTGGAGGAGGTGCCCGAGCGGGAGCTGCCCGAGCGGGACGAGGAGAGGGAGTTGGGCTTCACCAGTTTGGCCTTGGGAGCCTCTGCGTCCTCCCTGGAACACATGGGAGACAAGGAGTAGAATATTTTGTCAGAATATGGCTGTTGAACTTTGGATAGTGAGGATGACTTTCAAATTCTTAAAAGTAGGTTTGTTTCTAAGGTACTTACTTTTGTTAGTAAGGTACTACAATCTTTTACAACCTGGATTCAGCCAAAGAGCTTTATCTACTGGCAGAGGTGGAAGAAGTACTCAATTTTCTTACTTAAAGCTCATCTAACACCCTAACTCCGCCCACATTTGAAGTTCAATAAGAGTAGTAGTATCAATAAATCCTTGACGATACCCATGTCTAATCATTAAATAATTCTAATCTACATCTGTTGTGGCATTCATTCATGTTTATGAAATATTTACAAAAACTATCCTGCACAATCAGTTGATTTAGAAAAATGAATTAGCATTTGCTGAGATTTTCTTGTACATATCTCAAAGGTCCTTTATTACACATTACTAAGGCTTTTTAGAAATATCTAGAGACACAAACAGGTTAGCTGCTTTTAGATATTCATGGAGAATTCATATTTTGTAGTTTGAAAAGGATATTGCACCATTCAGATTGCAATATCACTTCGAGTTCATTTCTACTGGACACTTTCAGCTGGTGTTGTACATCACTTTTATTTCCTTTCCTGGACACTTCTTGACAGACAGAAATCCCTTCTGCTCTTCTGACTTTTGACATCTCTGTTGGGGCTACAGTGCACTGAATAACCTCCGCTGTTGGACAGTGAGGGAAGAACTATGAACTCTGGCTTTGGCTCCCTATAGAAAATCTTATTAGGAGAAAGCGCAAACTGAATATGAAGTCAGAAAGTGATGCTTTAGATGTTCATTGTCAAGTTTTTACTGCTGAACCAAAGATTGTTCGTCTTATACACACCCAAAAATTCACAAATGTTGTTCTTGGTTATTATTTGATAGTGATGTGATTCACAAACCTGCCATATTATTCTTATGGCTGTAAGTGCTTTCTATTGGCCAACATCACACACATGTTTTTGAATATTGTTTCCACTTTTGAACACCTTTATGAGAACATAATCAGACCTTAGTTCATTATGTGCTGACAGAGAAGACGTTGAACTTTGTGACAGTTTATGTTTCATTTGGACTGGCCCAGGAACAGAGATATTACTCATAAACCAGCATGTTAGTTACCAGCACTGAATGCGTACCTGCCCTCCACCTCAATTTTAAATTATAGGCTCTTTAGAATGCTGTGATGTCACATGAACGCAATCCATAGACCCTTTTGCTGCTTACATCTTCAGTGACATCAGCAGGAGGCAGGAAGTGATCTAGCTTTCTGCCTCCAGCTAAGCCCGGAATGTTTACAAACAATGAAAGGGTCTATACGGTGACAAGCACGCAGATGTGCGCTTTCTAGATGTTACACTGGAGCATTTCTCTCTCTCTCGTGGCTGAGTACAGTGAGACTGATGCCTCTGACAGAGAGAAATACGATGTGTGTGTGAAAGAATTGCCCTTAAAACGGCGCAGAGCTGGAGAGGGACAGAGAGAGAGATGTACCTCGATAAAGTTAATCCAATTTTTTCTTGTCAAGCGCATGTTCCAGGCGTCTCGTCCTGCAGCACAGGTGAGGTAGCCTGGCATGTTAGAAGCCCTTTCTTCACTTAAAAAGCAGAATGAAACTAGATCGTCCTGAAGTGGCGCAGAGTCAGAGATAGTGCAGCTGAAACCGCTCTGAGTGCGGCTCCTTAGACCGGCCTAAAGTGGTGCGGCTATATTCACACAGACCCTAAAGCACCGCTCTCGGGTCGACAGCCCCTTTAGGTCGACCAAACTAGTGGCCGTGTGAAAACGACATAACGTAAATTTTAAATAGGTAGTTGCACTCATTTAGTCATTTCTAAGACATTTGTAACATCCCAATTCATTGCAGTTCATAAGCATGTTTCAGGGTCACTTTTCAGGGTTACAATCACAAGTATCTTGAGCGGAAAAACATGCTTTATAAATAAATGGACAGTGTTTTTTCACAAATCTATTTCTACAACATTTCAGTCCACTTCCAGTGTAAATAACAGTTCTATGCTTTGAGGGTTCAAGGCTCTGTGACAATTTTCTGATTGGTTGTCCCCTTTATTTCACCTTGTGCTATTCTGTCAAAATAAAGCCTAAAAGGCTGCAGTTTCTATTTGTTTGACTGTATAGAGTCTAACTGTGTGTCCTCCTCATGTCTGGCTGGGTTTCTTCTGGTTCTCTTTTTTTCATGATTTAAACATGCACAACAGGGTAACTCTTCCACCATGATACTCCTGATCAAACGGCTCAAGATCTGGACTCGTTGCCCCAGTGGAGACATGTCCCTATAGCAGTGTTTCTCAATTATTTTCTGTTGCGCCCTCCTTGGGAAGAAGGAAACATTTCACGCCCCCCCCCTCATGTGACGGCTGTGGTGCTGCATAAATACGCATATGGCCGACTCATAGCAAAGTATATTTGCATCGCCTTTTGTGCAGAAAGTTTGTGGATATGGACAGATTAGTTTGCCCTCACACCATAGTCGGGCCATAGTCACAGCGAAGCCAAGTGCTGCACTTCCTCCTATTTCCTCGTCTTAGCTTTCGGGAGACTTTTGTTTGTGTCATTATCTCAGTCACTCTCCACCTTTCTTTCCATCATTGTTGAATGTTGGATCACACGCGCCCCCCCCCCTGGCATTGCACTGCGCCCCCCAGGGGGGCCCGCCCCACTATTTGAGAAATACTGCCCTATAGACAGATTGAAGTCTTCGTTACCTGTACCAGACCACATTCCAAAAGACAGCTTGCCGGATGTTGCAGGGTTTTTGGAGGGTCGTACCTGATCTCATTGGGAGTCTCTTCCTCTTCATACTTCTTCATCTCCTTTTTGCGGAACACCAGCCAAATGATGAGGATGATGAGGAGAACGCCAAAGGACACGCCCACAACGGCACCGGCGACCACGCCCATTCCTCTCACGTCTGCAGAGACGACATAAAATGAAAATAAAGAATTCATAACATTCATGATAAGCTTCACCGTTTTTAAGCTGTAGCCACATCAGCTAGTTGGTGTTACGCCTTCGTTACGACATCTGAGATGGGTAAATCCATATAAGCAGCCTCGGACACATCACTTCATGAAACCTCCTGTCTAAATAATGCTAAAAAACTGTTTGAACTAAGACGACAGTATGAACTTTTTCACCCGCACATAATTAAAATAAAATCTATCCCACACTGGTGTCCTTTAACCGTACCCAGCCCTACACATCAGTGTGTTTTTCTGATTGATCTTCTCACCCATTTATGCACACAATGATCAACTTAAGTTTGAGTCACATATTGTGCAGAACCTCTCTGTGTGTTTAGGCATGAAAGTGCAGACTCCTGTTATATCGAGAATTGCTTCGAGGGACAGATAAAAACTCCAGGGGGCAGAATGTGACATCTCTGCTGTATATGAATAAAAATCTGTATCACTTTCCATTATATTGGTTCTTTCCAGCGGTGGGCATGTACGCGATTGTTGTGCTGGCGACTCGTGTCACTAGAATCCATGACTGGTCACAATTTCTGCACTGATTCATTGTTTCTCAATAGAACTATAGGGAACTGAAAATTCAATGACCAGGCAAAAAACCGCACTGTCCTTACATCACCTGTGTTTGCAAACTAGCTCCAGAAGTCCTTACCACCTCCTGCGAGTCATTTGGCGCCCGGAGGAAGAAGCCCTGATTGATCGGGCCGCGGTTCGATCGAGAGAACATCAGATTGACTTGTGTGGTTGTTCCCTGCTCGTGTCCACGATGTCGTTAATAACACGCTCCTTATCCAATCACATGCCCCACTGTCCACAGGTGAAATCCTATGTTATCAGCCCGGTCACAACCTGGAAGTCTGCGCCACGTCAGCGTAATAATTGACTATCGATGGGAGTTGATGGAGGCGTAATTGGTGGGAAAGGCTAATGTCGTCTAATGGATTTGAACATTTTCGTGAGTGAATTAGGGACACTAGATTAAGGTAAGGCAAGGCAGCTTTATTATAGCACACATTTCATACAGGAGCAGCTCAGTGTGCCTCAATCTGCTCCTGTAACTTGTGTATCGTGCAAAAAGTGTGTAATTTTGATAATATCTGGGATCAAAAGTAAAAAAAAAAAAAAAAAATCCATCAAAACTGATAATTCAGCACATTTGATTGACATTTTAAAGCCCTACAGGACTGTAGCCTAATAAATAATAATGATGGCTTACTCTTGTATTATAAGCCTGTGTCACCAGGGGCCGCAAAAACAACCCCTTTACCAGTGACAGACACCTTCTGTTTTTGTAGCTTCTATAATGGAACAGTGTCAGTGCCCTCTGCTGGACAGGTGTGGAACCATTTTAGGTGTTGGCTGCCCCCTAGCGGCTGGAGTGAGCATTTTGGGTATCTCTTTAAACACCCATAACTGACAGGAATGGGCTAGAGACGTGCTTTTTTTTTACATGCTCAGAAATTTGTGCTCTATAAGTCGGGGGCCAGATGAAATCATCTCGCGGGCCGCACTTGGGCCGCGGGCCTTGTGTTTGACACCCTTTGCCCTGTACCTTTCAGTACAAAATTTAGATGTACTTCTTCTTCTGTCTAAGTTTGTGTATAAACCAGAAACGATTAATTAATTACTAAATTAGTTGACAACTGTAACCATTTGTTGTTTCA
>OMNZ01073059.1:0-14583 GCA_900303255.1 Lesueurigobius sanzi | reverse complement strand
CGACAGTCTGCACTTGCAGGAGCTGGGATTCGATCCCCCGACCTACCGATCATGAGACGACCCACTCTACCACCTGCGCCACTGTCGCCCCACTGACTGCCCTCTCCTCTCTCTGACAGAGCTATACAGCTCATGTTGCCTCAAGAAGGCCCAAACCATCATCAGGGACACCTCACATCCAGGACACTCCCTCTTTCAATTACTACCTTCAAGGAGTAGGCACAGGTCCATTAAGACCAGGACAAATAGATTTAAGAACAGTTTATATCCAAGTGCAGTTGCCACTGAATGCTGTCAAATGTGACCGACCATAGGCCTAATGTAACTGATGAGTGTGTCATGTGTCATTTTAAAGAATTAATTGCCTTTTAACATTTATTGACATTTTTATTGACTGGAAGACACCAACTGGACTACAACATTTTGGTTGTACTTGTTGCAATGACAATAAAGATTATTCTATACAGTACAGGCCTATCCTTCCTTGTTTTGGGTTTCACCTAGATAACTTTGTGGCAGCACCCATCGCTGTCAGAAGTCTGAGCTGTCAATGAACTGTATGGATTAATTCTGAACACACCTGGAACTGTAAACATGTGCTTCAATTGAACTTTAAGAGAAAGAAGAAAAACTGATCATACAAAAACATGAATTACTTGATAGAATACTTGTGCCCATTCTTCAGTAGTACCTAAAGCCAAGGCTCAAAGCTCATGCACAAAATACTATGCCTATTATGCAATAAAGCATATGTTGGGGAGACCATTCAGCACACGCAAGAAGAAACACCAGAAGGAATGTCAAAAGGAGACAGCCAACAGAGTAACAAGAGCAATAAAAGAACAGGCGCAATGAGAAAACCTTGAATAGCAAAATCTGAACTCTGCAGGTGAGAAACTGAGTACTTCATGGTGTTAAAGGAAAAATATTGTCATATAGGGCAGTGTTTCCCAACCAGGGTGCCATGGCGCCTTAGGGTGCCTCAGGAAATCATCAGGGGTGCCGTAGAAATGTCAGCTGGTCGGCGTGTAATGGTCAGGTAGAACTATTCTCGACACTTTATCACTTTGCTGCCTGTGAGACTCTCGGGTTATTGATGTATGACACTATGTTGTGATACTATGGTCTTTGTGTGTGTCTCTTCATTCCTGCAATAATTTCAGTGTTTTATTCAACTAAGCAGGCACAGATTTCACACTAAAGAAATACATTTGGACAATACGTACATTATATTTCAATCGTAGGCAGTCTTCATATGTATCTGTAGTCGAACTGTCTGACGTTTCGATCTTCAGATCGTCATCAGCAAATTAAGACTTAAACTCGTCCGTGGGTCTCGTAAGAGCAAACCAAAAGGAGGAGTTAACCTCCAAGTATATTTCAATAAATATACTTTTTAGTCACATTTTTGTTTAGTGGGGTGCCTTGTGGTTTTTCTTTTGTGAAAGGGGTGCCATGACTCAAAAAGTTTGGGAAACACTAATATAGGGGTCAGCCCTATGTTCCCACATTTCTAAGAATTTTTTTTTTTCACTGAAAATTTTGAAAATCAGGCCTTATGTTCCCACAGCCCTCTTAGGGTTCGGGTATTCAACTGCTACTGGATAATCAGTTGAGTGTAATGGATTACCAAACTGGGAGAAATGGGGATAAAAAAATATGATGCAAATTGATGATAAAGGAAATGTGGGAACATAGGGCCTATTTTACAAAAGAAAAAAAACCTTGAAATGAGGGAACATAAGGCTGTGGGAACATAGGCACTCTCCCGCCATATACAGTGAGGTCAATAAGTATTTGATCACCCTGTGATTTTGCAAGTTCTCCTACTTAGAAATCATGGAGGGGTCTAAAAAAAATCTGGAAATATTTTTGTATATTACTGAGTCAAATAAGTATTTGATTACTTGAGTCAAACAATTTTAATATTTGGTACAAAAGCCTTTGTTAACAATTATAGAGGTCAAACGGTTCCTGTAGTTCTTCACCAGGTTTGCAAACTCTGCAGCAGGGATTTTGGCCCATTCCTCCATACAGATCTTCTCTAGATCTGTCAGGTTTCGGGGCAGTCGCTGAGCAACATTGAGTTTCAGCTCCCTCCAAAGATTTTCTATAGGATTTAGGTCTGGAGACTGGCTAGGCCACTCCAGAACCTTGATATGCTTCTTATGGAGCCACTACTTGGTTATCCTGGCTGTGTGGTTCAGGTCATTGCCATGTTGGAAGGCCCAGCCACGACCCATCTTCAATGCTGTAACTGAGGGAAGGAGGTTTTTCGCCAAAATCTCACAATACATGGCCCCGTTCATCCTCTCCTTAATACAGTCCTGTCCCCAGTGCAGTAAAACACCCCCAGAGCATGATGTTTCCACCCCCATGCTTCACTGTAGGCATGGTATTATTGGGATGATACTCATCCTTCTTCTTCCTCCAAACACAGCGAATGGAGTTAAGACCAAAAAGTTCTATTTTGGTCTCATCTGACCACATGACTTTCTCCCATGACTCCTTTGGATCATCCAGATGGCCATTGGCAAACTTCAGACGGGCCTGGACATGGGCTGACTTAGGCAGGGGAACCTCCCGTGTGATGCATGATTTTAAACCATGATGTCTTAGTGTATTACTCCCTCCCGTGTCGTTCTGGGCTGATTCCTCACTTTTCTTAGCATCATTGATACCCACAAGGTGAGATCTTGTGTGGAGCTCCAGTCCCAGGGACATTGACAGTCATCATTAGCCTCTTCTATTTTCTGACAATTGCTCCAACAGTTGTCCTTTTTTCACCAGGCTGCTTGGCAATTGCCCCGTAGCCCTTTCCAGCTTTGTGAAGGTCTACAATTTTGTCTCTGGTGTCTTTTGACAGCTCTTTGGTCTTGCCCATGTTGGTAGTTAGACTTTTGACTGATTGTGGGGTGCACAGGTGTCTTTATGAAAGCTAAGAACCTCAAACAGGTGCTACTAAATTAGAATCATGAGCAGAGTGTAGTTGAACTATTTAAAGCAGAAATATGGCTGCTAAGCAAGTGATCAAATACTTATTTGCGTCAGGAGTTCAAAAGGAGCCTACAAGAACTTTGTTTGAATCGGTTTCTCTTTTACTTTCTACATGCAACAGACGCGGTACTATCAACACAACACAAATACGGTACCTTTGTTTGCCTGCAGTAAATCCACATGACAAAGTTTTCAACGATAACACCCTCACCCTTTAAGTGCTCCTTTTAAGTTGGCAGGTCGCGGCTCTGTTTGCGGCTGAAAGGGTTAAATATTTAATGTCTTGATGCTGCGTGTGGCGTATAGGTGAGCATGTGTGCGCTTTGATGCCCGCACAAAGATCCTCTATTGTCGGGGAGGCGAGCTGGGTGTCTATGTAAAGACCTTTCGTCGCGTTTGCCGTTCCTTTTGTGTGTGCGGCGTTTTTTTTGATCGCAGCATGAAACGGAGGGGGGCGCGAGGGCTCTGGGGGTGGCTCCGCACTTTGAGAGGGAGAGTGTCTGTGTGATGTTGGCATTAGCCCGCGTGGCTTTGAGGCCATCTGGAGCGGGCGCATGTGTGACATACCCGCACACGCACACGACAACACTCAGCCGCGCAGCTCCAGCCGAGAGAACCCCTCTGTGCCGCTATTAGGCCTTTCACTTTGACACTGCCACGGAGACAAAATGAAAACAATCAGGGGATGGGTTCGACTCACACACAGCATTGTCTCAAGTCCATGGAAAAGTATAGCGCTGAGAGGGCCACGCTTTGCTCCTGTGAGTACTGTTACTTAAAGAAGTAGGTTATACCAACTACAGACCGTTCAAACAAATCCTGTTTACTTACTTCTTCGACAGCAGAAGATATATTTGTATTTATTTGAGAGCCCCTTGAGATGCAACCATCTTGTTTTCAAGAGGGTCCTCAATCAAGACCAAAAGTACAAAACAGATGCAGCAACAAGGCAATAAAATGAACAAAAATAAAGGGCAGGGCGATATAACCTATCACGATATAAGAAAGAAATATCATGATAACGATATATTTGACGGTGTAATTGACAACGGATAAAATATTTCTAGATCCCAGCTTTACGCCTGTTGGGAATATTTTCTTTTCGCGCCATGCTAATTTCCTTGCAAATTTGATCCACATACTGTACATCCTTTAATTCTTTTCACGTTTTAAGCACCTGCCCCTAAAGCACAGGTGTCAAACACAAAGCCCGAGGGCCGCAGATGATTTCATCTGGCCCCCGACTTATAGAGCACAAGCCTCTAAGGATGTAAAAAAAACAGAAAGTTTCTAGCCCATTCCTGTCAGGAGTTATGGATGTTTAAAGAAACAACCAAAATGCTCACTCCAGCCACCAACGTCTAAAAATGGTTCCACATCTGTCCAGCAGAGGGCAGTGACACTGTACCATTATAAATGCTACAGAAACATAAGGTGTTCTGTCACTGGTAAAAGTGTTGTTTTTAGTGTTATAGGGCCCCCTGGTGACACAGGCTTGTAATACAAGAATAAGCCATTATTATTATTTATTAGGCTACAGTCCTGTGAGGCTTTGACCAATTTTCAAATGTACTGAATTATCACAGTGCTAATTATTATTTATTTTAATTTATAGAAACAAATGTTTTGTCAATGGTATTTTCCTCTTTACAATATATACAGCCCACGACCTGCCATCGTTGGTGAATTTCGGCCCACAACCAAAATGAGTTTGACTTCCCTGCCCTAAAGCCTCCACAGTCAGTGTTTATGTTGCTCCGAGTGGAGCTGAGCGTAGCATTAGTTGTGATCACTCAGTGCACATGCTAATTATATCACATCCACAATGATATGAACAAATATGACGATATCCAAAACTCATACCCCGATAATGATGTACGATACAATGTGGCCCAGCCCTACTTCTTACACACAGAAACACACACCTAGACACACAGACACTCAAGCAGCCACACAACCAAGCACACAAGGCTCTCTACAGTCAATGAATACAGAAATTACAGTTAATGAAAAAATAAGGAACAAGAAATTGTCCTCCACATTTTTAAAGCCAATAATCCGTGAGCAGACCCAATCTGAGCAGCTCGGTGCCAAAGAGCCTGATTTACACTTGCAAAATATAGTGTGCTAAAGTGGTATAAAAACAGGTGAGATTATTGTCTTATGAACGCTTAAAGGCCACATTTACAGTTTCCAATGATGGGTGCAACATAAATAAACTTACATGTGCTAATTTTAAGTAGAAATGTAATTCAGCACCGGGTTTAGGAAATCAGCCCTAAAATGTGTACATAGGTGCCGATCCTGTGGGTGCTACGGGGCTCAAGAACCCACCCAAACCTTTGGGCACCCTGGCGAATCTGCCAAGATCACAAATGATTCAATAGTTATAACCTGTAAATCACAAACTTTTCTTCTCTGCTCATGTCAGAGCACGGATCAGTCTATCACATGAATAAAAGTCAGTTTAGCTCAATAAGAAGAGCGGCAGACTCATAATCAGAAGGCCGTGGGGTTCAACCTGGCCATTATCTATTTTTTCTCGGTGGGTCTGTAGCAGTGGCCTGCTGGGTAATCAGGAGAGTTGAGACGTTTCTTGATGGGCAGCATCACGTTTGGGCCGCCAGAGAAAATATTATTTGATAATAACGCACTCTCTCAGTTGTGCTGTTATCGGCCTATAGGCTGTAACTGGGCTGCAGCAGGAGCCTGGGGCTGTTGCAGACATGAATAACGTCACAAACATTTGTTTGAGTAAGGCTTCAACAAACAATTATTTTAGTAATCAATTAATCTGCAGATTATTTTTTACAATCAAATAGTTCAATAATCAATTGATTAATCGAGGATTGTTTCGTCCATTGATGTTTTACGACTCCAGGCCAATTTGAATTCCTGACCAGCCCATTCTCTCACTTCTTACTGTTCTTCATACACTGCCTGGACAAAAATAAAGTCACCACCTGGATTTTACTAAGCAAATAGAACTGGGGTTGATGCAGTTTGTCAGTTTTAGGTTCAGCAACACTATACGCCCAAAGAATGAGATCAGCTGAAACATGAACATCTTGAATTATTATTTATGAGTTATTCCATCAATGAACACAAAGCTGATATTCTGCATGAAATGAAGAAAGACACCAAATATACGATTAAACCCACTGCACACCAGAATATAGGGCCTTGACGCATGTTTATGTCGTCGGTCAACACACACCAGGCACCCACAGCACAGGGCTTTTCTCAAAGCGGGGGGGCAGCTAAAACCTGTGATTTGTCCATTCACAATTTTTTTTATCAGTAGCACAGTAGGTTAGAGGTTTCCTGTATAAACCAGCTCAATAGCCATCCATTTTCTTCCGCTCAAAGACATTGACCTTCCAGCCTGACCTAGGTCTTCCCCGAGGCCTCGCCCTTGTGGGACCTCTCCAGGGCGGTGTACAGGGGTCATCCACAACAGATGCGCAAACCACCTCAGTTGATTCCACTCAATGTGAAGGAGCAGCGGTTCGACTCCAAGCTCCTTACAAGTGACTGAGCTCCTCACCCTATCTCTAAGGGTGCACCCAGTCATCCTGCGTTAGTTTCCTTCTTTTTTTTTGATATCCGTGTCATCCAGCTGCTTTTATGAAAAGGGTTAGCTGCTGTTCCTTTACAAGTCACTTTAGTGTTTCTCAACACAAAAACACTGTGACGGATTCTACACAGTAGCAGTGCTAACTTTATCAACTCAAATTTTTACTCTTAATTTTAGTCAACTTGTATTATTCCTCACTAAAATTAGAGTAATTATAAATTAAAGTCATGAATAGACTAAAACTATTACAGTCCAGATAATTTCGTTCGACTAAATAAAAATGAAAAGAAGTAACTAAAAACATGTGAACTCAGTGACTCAGTTTGAAAGAGGCTCATATCATTTAAATTAGCTGCCAAAGGAACAGGTCTGTGCTGTGTTCATGTGGAGAAGCTCCATGAAGTAAAGAATATCAATAAATATGTTTGAATAGAAGAATAAACAAGTCTACTACATTATTTTTTGGACTCAATTGACATGAAATTTCAGTTGACTAAAATTAGACTGCAATTGAGGAGTCATTTGTCTTTAGCACTCTGAGATTTCTTTAAAGTACTATTATTATTATCATAATTACTACAACTACAACTCTTAACATACAGCCTGTCTAGGTTGTATGTTCACAGTTATACATGGAATACAATGATATACAAAGTATACAAAAGGAGTTTATTTCCTCCATCAAAAGACATCCACAGAAATAGCGGGGGGCTTTGCTGGGGCCGATGCTCGTTGGCGGAAACCAACAATTATGTTTTAGGGGATTTTGACATACAGTACAATCAAGGCTTTTTAGAAAACGTAAATAGAGAATTATAGTGTGGGAAGAGTGCCTTGGTTCTTTGTTTTTGTTTTCTCTTTTTCTTTCCCCAAATGCCAAAGAGCACCTTCCCCAAAAACTATTTTTGTAGTACTGACTTCCTGAGTTTCTCTTAAATTAGGCAGATTTTCTTCAAATAAAAAGTGTTTTGGAGATTGTGAGGTATACACAAATCAGTACAAAGCCCAGAACCTGTGCTTGATGAGACACATAGTTTTACTGCCAGATACCTATAAGTATAACCCTAATCCACTATGGCGCCCCGGACCCCTGCATCTGAGCTCGGCGGGCCCCTTCTGACTCCCCTATTTAACGATTTACATGTGCTCGCACGCCGCTCAACACTTTTTCACATTGGCTCCGATTAATTTTCTTGTCTCGCTTGTTTGAAAGACCCTTAAGAGTGCTCACAAAGGCCGACCTTGAGACACAGAAGATTAGACACTTGAACTCTGCCTGAAGAGTTTTGCATCCTCCCGAGAGCGGAACCTTGTGCAAAAGCGATGGCGTACTTTTCCGAAGAGACTGGAGGCAGCCACTTGAGGGGAAATTAAATCTTTCCAAGGATGCTGTCAGGGCATTGAGAAAAAAAAATGTGTTTTGTGTCTAAATACATGTACACCCAACCGGCTTGCTTCACTTATTTGCAATTCTTACATGTTTTTGTTTATAGCACACAGCCATTGAGTCAGTTTTCAATGGTGTACCAAAGACAGCGAAACTTGCCTTGGAAGGTTCAGCAAAGATTTTTTTTTCTGTGTGAAAGTTTGTTTTTGTCAATGCAGGGAGCGATGAAGTGGTTTCTCGATCAGACTTGGAAAATGGAATAGTAATTGCAATCTCAATAGTCAAGTCAGAAGAAAATCCTGCCGACAACGCCAAGCTTGAATGCTCGTCCTGCAGAGGCTTTTCTCCAGCGGATCTGTCTAGGTCATTACCTTGTCTTTTATCTCTTTCAAATTATTTTTCATAGCGTCTTTTTTTATCCCGCCATCCATTTTGTTGGAAGCCTTCATTTCTGTTCGATAGAGTTTGTAAAGAGGGGTATGGTCATTTTAAAACGGAGGTGGTCAATTAAAAATCTCTAAGGCTGTAGCACAAACCCACCTTCAGCTACTAGACGAAATCTCAAAGGGTAAATTGCTTAAAATATTATGAATAGCCATCAATTAGAAATCAATTAACCCAACACAACTGCACAAGAATGTTGCTTTCCACTTTGGATCATGATGAAAGCAACATTAGATGTATTTAAAGCAAGTAAAATGATGCTAAATCAACATTTTTGAGCTATTGTATAACATCAAAAACATGCTGTACCTGGAGTCGTATTTTGTTTCATTCAAGCTTGCGTTTGAGTAATCCTGTTCAATTCGGTCATTTCTTCTGCTACTGCTGAAGCGCTCCGATCTGTATTTCTTGGACTTTTTGCGCTGATTGACACAAAGCCCATAATCCATCACCGAAGCTGTTCTGAATCTGTCCACTTCAGCACTTTTATTTTGCTTAAGAGTGCCGTAGGACTAAAGTGGAAGCTTATTTTCAGCATTTTACAACCTCAATGTAAATCCACCATTTCAAAATTCTGGCAAGCCCAGTCTCGCACTCCTTACTGTAGAAATTTGACCCAAGACACGGCAGATGGAAACATGACCTTTAAGTTTACTTACTACCAACTAATCAAGATGGTCAAGTGATGTTTTAGCACGGCCTTATCTTTTGTTTTGAATGAGCTGAACTTGTCCTTAAAACCACCAACTGGGTGCTCTGAATCCTGATTGCTTTCTTTTAAAAAAGGATGTTTTCTCCACTTTCCCTACTGCGTGCACGTAGTCCCGCCTATAGTCTCCAATTTGCAAGCCAGCCAACCGTGCAACAGCTTACTCCCGCCTCCCGCACTGTGATTGGTCTGAACAGACTTTGAGCAGCCAATGGCGCAATCCCAGACTGTCTTCTAATGTATCTCATACATCAAGTCTTTCGAGTTTCAGCACCAATTCTGCTGTTTTCCACTCACAATGCAGGCTCTTAGGTTAGGTTAATGTCTTATAATAATCATGTGTGCAAGTTCTCAGTTGTACAGGAGTTGTCCATTATAGGCACAGATTCTTCAGTCTTCATGCAGTGAGCAATTTTGTCTAGTTTTGCCCCTTAACATCGTTTTAATGTCAACGTAAAAAAATATATACTAAAGTAGGTAATCAAAGAATGGATTTGGCTGAGGACCTATTTAAATCTCATATGTGTCTGCCTTTAGTCAACATCTCCCTGGAGACGACGGTCTAAAGCCCTATTCGCATTGGATCAGAATTACCTAGGGACGTCAGTAAAACTGAAATTACCCCAGGACCTCGGTCATTTTCATGGACATTCACACGGGAAAAGCAATGTCAGTAATTTACTAATTTCTACTGACTTTGTTCTGGAAATGTAATTTAAATAGTCTGTAAAAATGAGACAAACAAAGAGAAAACGATGGCAACAATTCTTTTATTAATTTGTTTTGCTAACGCTACTTTTACATTAGGCTAGGTTTGTTCGTGTGAGCTTTTAGCGACAAACGCCGTTTTCTTACCGTGCGCCGCCATGATCGACCTCTGCTTCATTTGACTCCTGTCACCGTCATGTGATCATGTCTGTGTCATGTGATCATGTCTGTGTCATGTGATCATGTCTGTGTCATGTGATCATGTCTGTGTCATGTGATCATGTCTGTGTCATGTGACTCATGATCTCGTCTCATTAAACTGGCGTAATAGTTCTCTTTTAATCCAATCGCCTGACACAGTGTCCTCCAAATCTTTACATCAAACTCTTCCAAATTTTCCTCCATTTTGGTTTGTCTAACGTTGCCATGACAACGGGGTCACTTCCGGGTCACATCTATGTTATTCTTTTTAATACTTTCTAAAAGGGCAAAAAACAGAATTATGTCGGATTGAAGAAATATAATTAATAAAGCTTAAATAGGACATAACTGGACTGTTAACAAGACGTTTTGAGTTGATGTTTCCTTCATTAAACTTCATACAAAAAGGTTAAAACACGTTGCAACTCCGACATGACTATTTGTTTTCAATATCGGGGGAATTTTTACCTTCCAAATTACTAACATGGCAGATTCACACGGGAAAAGGAACTCTCAGGTCGTCAGTCATTTTTACTTTTTACCTGAGGTCCAGGTAGTTTTAATCCAATATGAAGACATACTAGAGGACATAGAGGACATTTTATCAACAATAAAAATATCTGTAAATAGATTTATAGATTATATTGAAGTATTATACAAATATTTCAGTGAAATGTTACGTGGTGTACCTTACCTGCCTGATTTATTGCGTTTTGAATTTGAAATTGTATTTTTTGCAGATTTATTCACTAATTGATTTATTCATTAAAAAACAAGATTATCCAAAACAATAATAATACTGGCTTATATTTGTATTGTGCTTTACAAGCCTGTGTCACAAGTTTCTCAAAGCACTGTCTTCATTATTCATTCAGTCCATACTTGGTGGTGGTAAGATGCTATTGTAGCCACAGCTGCCCTTGGGCAGACTGACGGAAGCGAGGCTGCCAGTCTGCGCCATCGGCCCCTCCGACCACCACCAACCAATCACTCTCACACATCACTCGGGCTGTGGGTGAAGTGTCTTGGCCAAGGACACAAAGACAGTCTGCACCTGCATGAGCCGGGATTCGAACCCCCGACCTGCACAGGCCGTGGAGGAGTGAGAGGGTCAGGAAGGGTTTCAGAAGAGCCGCCCAATAAAGGTCAATAGGACGCCATTTTCCATGAGCGTTTCTAATGATATCTATCTATCTACTGTAGGTATTTAGGGCTCCGACGACTCATTGATTAAATCAAATAATTTGATTAGAAAAAATCCTCGATTATAATTTTCATGCTTTGATGATTCACTAAATTAATACAACTCAAAACGGGACTGTTAGAGTTTATTAGTGTTTTCATTTTAGTCAAAAATTACAGTTAGAGAATCACTGATGAATATATTAATAATGCATTAATGATCAGATCACTACATGTTTACGTCGTCTATTTAATGTAGGACCAGTCACTTTTCCACTCACTGCAAATTCACTGCAGTTTCTTTGAAACAACTAATAAGTCATCAAACCTACTTTGAAAATCTCACATTATCAGGTATCGGTAGATATTCAAACCCCAAGTATTGATATCGGGAGCAAAAAAGCTGGATCGGTGCATCTCTAGTCTACGGATGTGGGACACCCTAGGCTTGTTTTGTCTGATATTACACAGTATTTATGTGACATTTTGTTTGATGTTTGATATTGATCTGTGTTTTTTTTTGTTACCTGTTACTTTGAGATGACTGTTGATATCACTGTTGTGATATTGGGGCAATACAAAAACTGATTGATTGATTAAAACCGCAAAGAACTGGACCGCGCTTAGTGCCAGGAACCTTGTTTCCACACAGACGCTTCTGTTGAGTGGTTGTAAACACAGCGGGGCCATGGCGCAGATGTATCGGAGCCAGGTAGCGGAGAACTGCACAGCGGTAATCATCAAACAAGAGGTATCCTCCAGCAAACTCACCATTACTTGAACTTGAAACAACACATATTTAAAGTCTTGCTCCCTCACTCTTTCCAAAGAAACACTGTCAATTTGTCCTAAAAGAAGAAGAGAGCGAATGGTTGTCTGCCTTTGTCTGCATTGGCCATCTCATGAATAATTGTAATGCTTTAGATGTGCTCCATCGCCACGGACGCCCTGAAGAAGTGGACAAAACATTTCACTGGTTATT
The DNA here is from genome assembly GCA_900303255.1 of Lesueurigobius sanzi. Classification (NCBI taxonomy): domain Eukaryota; kingdom Metazoa; phylum Chordata; class Actinopteri; order Gobiiformes; family Gobiidae; genus Lesueurigobius; species Lesueurigobius sanzi. The sequence goes on along the minus strand of OMNZ01073059.1, from coordinate 2,396 downwards.
ATTTCACTTTGCACTTCATAAAGTTTTATTCACTTGGTTAATCGTAAGCCAAAGCTTGGTACAAAGTATTTTCACTTAGTTGTTATAAAGCGGGCCAAAAACAAAGTGGACTGAATAACGGACTCCAAACTGCGGTGCACACCGGTGTTGAGATGAAAAGCGTGTGTGATTGAAAAGTTTGCTAGAGCCAGCGTTTGTGTGGCGCGGGGAAGCACAGATGAAAGATGTGCAGTGGTGCTAATGGAACAGAGAGGGAGACACAGGGAGAGGAGGGCTGAGTGGCAGGGCAGATCGTGTGCCAGCTACTGTCACTACTGCTTATACACACACACGTGGAGTCATGAGTGAAGCTGCTTATATGCACACACAGGGAGTCAGGAGGCAAATTCACTCTGCCTTTGGCCGGAGAAATATTTAGAAGATACTGCAGCTCTGAAGGGGATTTAATCTCAACATACTAGACGTTTACACAAGGCCTTAAAAAGTCTTAACATTGGCATAGTAGGTCTCAAAAATATTCACACAGCTCTTACATTTTTTCATAAAACAAATTCTGGCTTTATGTTGGTGTGGGACCACACTCTGGATATGAATGGTCACCGTGGAAGCTGTTGGCTGTATTTCTAATGTCCATCCATCTATCTTCTTCCACTTATCCGTTTGCTGATTCTGGCAGTCCAAGCTGCCCGGATCACACTGCACCAGTCCCTTATGGCTCCTCCTGCAGGTGGTGGGTCCACGAGAGGCCTTCCCCTCTGAGCCGACGTACCTGGCCTTGATGGTCTCATCATAAGAGGCTTCTGAACCGCTGTTGGTCTTCCCCGTCCCCTAGGACCTGTTTGCCATGGGAGACCCTACCAGGAGCATAATGCCCCAGACAACATACAGTAGCTCCTAGGTTTATCCAGGTGCTCAAACACCTCCACCACGATAAGGTGGTGGTTCGAGGAAGGCGCTAATGTTTAATTCTAATGTTCAGGCGAATCTTATTCCAGGCCCTGGTAAACTCACAGAAAAAGGAATTTGTGTGGTATGGTTAGGAGTTTGTAGCAGATCCAGATGTAGAGGCCTTGAGACCAGAGCAGACAGTGAAGCTGATGGGCAACTGTTCACTAGGGATGGGCAGATTGATCTCAAAATATTAATACTTTTAAACTGGAGCCAGAATCAAAACTATTGACACTCATGTTTAAATATTGATGCATTCATTAAATTATTATGTTTTAAATCTTATTTGTTGAAAAGAGAGATTGAGTTTTTTTGTTTTTCTGCTCATGTTAGATTAGTGTTTTGTACACATAAATTACTTTCACTATACCCTTATCAATCAGTAAAGCTGGTAAGTGAGCAACTTGTTTTTGGGTAATTTTCCTAGTTTCAAGGCTTTTTAATGTAAAACACGTTGGCAGGGTTTATGCCGGTATCAGCAAATCAAATTTAATGCTTACATTTTTAATGCCAGAAACGCCACAAATTGGTGCGTATTTAATATTCATTCCCATATTCAATGCAAATTTTGATACAACTGACAACTTTTGAACAGAAATAGTGTACAATTTCTTCTCAAACAGCAGTCTAGACTCTATTTTGGTATTTTTGCCAAACTTCGGCAGTAAAAGTAGTTGAACAATATCATTATTTTCCAGGAACTTTTGATTTAATGCCAGTTTGAATTCTATTTAATGTTTTTTAATGACATTTAAGGCCTTATGTTTGACACAATTCATTTAATGACTTTGAAAGCTTTTTAATGCCGTGCGGAAACCCTGGTTGGTATCGATATCAGATTGGTATCGAAATTCTAGCCAAAGTATTGCTTGGTGTTAGATGTTCACAAGATGGAAGTAGAGCTTAATCCCAGGTTCAGTCCATTGATGAGTCCAGAAACCTGTAATGGATTTTGTTTGCTCTGTTGTACAATCTGCCACTGTTTCAAGAGTTTCATTGGTTATTACCCCAGCACCTGTTATTGATTTAGCTTCTTTGTTATATTTGTATGTGTGTAAAATATGTGAGGTGTGAATCAACTGTTAGCCCTAAGTACTTACGCAGTTGTGGCCAAAAGTTGACATGCCCTTTTAATTTTTTGGCCATTTTTCATAGAATATGAATGATAACACAAAAATCTATCTTTCACTCATGGTTAGTGGTTGTGTGACGCCATTTATTGTCAAAGAACTGAAATGTACTCTTTTGAAATCATAATGAAACAAACTGCTCAATTGTCCCTGATCTAACGTTTACGTGACCTTCAACAATTGAGCAAAGAAAAACTCACTTCAGCTGAAATACAGGACTTGCTGAAAAAATGAGATGCACAATAGTTTACAACTTTTGATCAGGGTAGTTTCTAGTTGAAAAGCGTAAACAAACAGGTTTTTTGACAATAAATGGCT
>OMNZ01073057.1:0-11400 GCA_900303255.1 Lesueurigobius sanzi | reverse complement strand
AAAGCGAATTTAGTTTTGACTTTTATTATTCCTTTACCTTTAAACCAAGCTCTAGAGCCGCACAGGGGAATATTAAACTGCTTTTAACTTTCAACTTATATTAGTCTATTATTTTGTCAGACTCAAACTAACTTATAATCAATGTCACGCAAATTCTATGACTTTTCTTGCAAAGGTCTTCTATAAAATGGGTTGGTGATTACATCCTGAATCAAATTAAAGTATTCTTCACCTTACGACAGTTCTACATAAAAAAATAACCATAACTTGGATCAGAGCTGGGAGATGTGACTCTTGTTAGCGCTCATCAGTTTGACAGGTTACAGCCAATCAGAGACTGTGACGTCGGCAACAGCCCTCTAGAGGGCTCTGTTGTCGCTATACCTCTCGTGTCAGCTTGGCTGGGACGGCACGCCTACAGGATCCCTCGCTGTGATATACGGAGAAAAGCCTTCAGAGACGACTCTGAGGGCGCAGGAAGAAGTCTCCGCCCTCGTCAACACGGAGCGAAAAAAAACGCTTTGGACGACAATATAACATTATGAAAAGTTATAAAATACAAATAATAATATAATTTTATTCTATATTTTTAAAACCTTTTTTTCCTCAAAATAGGCCATCAGAGAAGGCCTTGCTGGCCTTGCTGGCCTTGACTGTACGCCACTGGATCATTATACAGTATGTCTTTGTATTGTAGCACCGAAAAGTGTTTAATGAGTTTTATACTCTCGTCGCTTCGTTCAGGGTTCTTACTCAGGTCTGAAGGCCCCTATTCCTTTTCATCAATTATGCATAAGAGTTGTTTCCGTACAAATAAACAGCATTTATTGATTTATTTAGATGACTTGACCTTCCATCACGTCATCGACAAAGCATTAACAATGCAGAGGAAATTGCATGGGTCACTTTTCATCTAACATCTGGGAGAACGTCAAACTGGTTGCAAGCATAAGCATTTGGTGATTTTGTCCTTTGAGGTGTGATGTTCGGACGAATACTTACTTACTACGAACGTTACTGAAAAAGATCCAATGATATGCTGAAGCAGAAAAACTGTGGTTCTCTCAAATTCTCACCATTTTCAGGTGATATATTGTATGTGAGTAAAAAAAAATCAAATCCAATATAGAATAATGTTAAAATAGGACATAAATGCTAATTACTGCTATCTTATTTATAAATGCAGTTGCCAGGTGGGTGGTGCCGGTGGAGCATTTTCCTGACACACTGTGCGGTCTACAGAAGTGTGAAATATACGTTCTCCGTTAATGATTACGTCAGATAGGGTATATGATAGGGCATGTCATCGCCATTTGGAAGATACAGTATATCCATGTTATCAAAAGCTCCATAGGTTGTCGTCATTTTTTTCCTGCCCCCCAGACCCAACGGGCTATGCACAGCACCCCCACGTGAGCCGAACGCAGGGGTCACAGCTAGTAATGTTGAACTTAGGTATTTATTTATTTGGGGGGTGGGGTTGTGTTGCAGCTTGTTATCATCAGTTACATTCATATGACATCACACCTTGATCTTTTCTGGGGTTTTCTGGGTTTTAGGATCGACTGGGACACGCTGCAATGGATGACAGCTGATTGATAGGTCATCAATTCTCTCCAACATGGCAGCCTCCAGCAGCAGCTGCTAATAAGGTGTCTGAATGTGACCGATACATGGAAGCCAAGTCGTGAAGCTAAGCCAGTTGAGAACCACTATTATGAGATAAGTTGATCATTGTATAGGTTGGGTTCACGTTATAGAATTATATTTCAGTTGTATGGCAGGTGCCAATATAACTCAATGGGAGAGAAACTTCCAAAAAGAGAATTGACAAATGTACTTATTTGATTGTGATTGTATTCACAAACCTGCCATATTATTCTTACTAGCTGTGACCCGGCCTCTGCTAGGCGCCGCATTCGATGTACTGAGCTTGTGAGTTATTACCAAAAAAATAAACCAAACCAACTATGCATTGATATTAGCGAACAAACAAAGTCAGAAAAAAACAGACTGCCACGTACATCCACATATGAAACTTCCCTGGGACATGAAAATTCCAACATGGGCCGGCAAGAAGGAGTCGTTCCGCTCATAAATTGCCTGTGATTGGGTGCACTGGAACAGCAATGACAAATTGAGCGCTTGTGGAGTGGGATGGTCACTACAAAAAAATATTGCACCAGGGTTACCATACCACTGTTTTATTGTCAACTACTGCACAAACATTTATATTCATTTTTAGCATCCCCAATAAATTAATGTTAAGAGATGTACGTAAGGAGAATGAAAAGTAGTTATGGCCCAGACTACTGTAAGGAATACAATTTCGCACGCTAGAAAAGAAAACTTGTGTGAACTTTTCCATGCCTGCATTGATCACTGTTGGTCAGTAACTGGCTCTCTGGATTCTGTACAGGAAACTTTGTCCTAATTGTTAAAGCTAACACCATTCGATTCTGCTCTGTGTTCTCCAGGCTCCAGTGGCCACTCCGGCAGCTGGCTCCATTTTGTTGTCAAATGTATGAAGAAGGAATAACAGCCTGAGTTGTATCAGTGGAGAGAGAGGACACTCACTTTTATTAATAGTAGCAGGCCCATGACAGTGAACAGAGAGAAGCCTGTGTGAGCCGCCTTTTATTTCAACTACCCTCCCATATACGATCTCTCCACTTCTCTCCGCCCCGGCATCTTATGAAATATGTACAAGCCAAACAGAGGTGGGGTTGATGCGCGGACCGTCCTCCTCTGTGACTAACCACTACACGTCCAGTGCCATTACTTATTTATAAGGCCTGCCGTGTAAGTGCCAGAGTGGCCTTGCTTGCTTCCCTCCATGCCATAAGGGCACTTTCATAACACCCTGTTTACATTTCAACCACAGAGACGAGTGATAACAAAAAGGCATCTCCAATTATTCACACTGTCCAGAGCACGGACCGGGACATACAGAGTACTGAAAGTTCCCATAACTGTTTGTAATGTGTCGGAAAACTTTGGTTTGTGTTGCTAATCGTCCAATATTACTGAGACCAACAGACAAAGTTTTCCATTACGCAGTAACCTATCTTCATTGGTCACTTTGCTTTCATGTTGGTTCATAATACATTTCTTGGAGCACCTGAGAGATCATTGGGTAGATCATAACAGATATAGCACAGACCTTGATTGAGTTGAGGACATTTCATTGTTTTTTTTACTGTTGGTAAATTCCTGGATGACTGAGCGTCTATCAAATCATCTAACCTGATAGATGGCACCACAAATGCTGCCTGAGTGTATGTGACTGATGGCCAGTACATACTTTTGTTGTGTTGTTGGGCAAGACACTTGACCCAAGTTATTTTTGTAGATGTGTTCTGTGTGTGAGTAATTGTTGGTGGTCAGAAAGGCCGTTGGCAGAGATTGGCTAGGACATTTCCACCAGTCAGCCCCAGAGAAGCTGCATCTCAGTACCACCAAGTTTACAGACTGAATATTCAAAAGAAAGCTATTTTGAAGAATCTTTTTCAACCTCTTTTGTTTAAAACATAATCCCATAAATCCACATACTGTATACATATACATGTATGGCCAACAAGTCATTTAACATATTCAACTTTTGAATGTTTGTGCAGTAAAGCTATGCGCCCTCCCTCCCTTATGTCAATGTAGGTCAAATCCATCCAAAACTCCCTTAAGACCGTCTCACCACCATGCAGCTAGCCCCCCCATGCCTGGATGCCACCAAACACAGAGCCACCTCTCGGGACACTTACAAAACCCACCACACATTCTGAGTGAAGCCGAGCCAGCCAGACCTCAGACATGTTCCCATACTGCATCTCTGTTCTGGACCATCATTTCCACTGTATCCCCAAACCACTCTCTGGTGCCACGCCTCATAGCTCTAACCTCACACAGGGCCAGCTCTAAACATCTGTGTGATGTGGCCCAGACCTGGCTAGCGTGAGTCAATCCACGCCGCCATTTTTCCCCATATCACCCTAATCTTTCTCATCGCTTGTCTCTTGGTAGTCTCGGGATTCGGCCCGTGCAGCTTCCGTCCTTGCCATTGCCATCTGCTTAGTGAGTCCAAGGAAAGCGAGAAGAACAGTTTGCCAGCCCGCCAGCTCCAGTCTTGCCCAGGGCTGCCATGTCCAAAAACGCTGTGCCGCGCCGGAGAATCTTAACTCACTGTCACACAGCCGTCCACTGTGATTGATCTGGTCCATTTAGGCGAAGCAGCCAAGTCTGGAGGAGGCCTGGTCCTGGTGTACGGCCCCTGTCGCCCCCTCAGCCCACTCCAGTCCACTCCAGACCTGACATCCGCACTAGTGCAATACAAACAGTGATGCTGTGCCAGCTGGACAGCCCACCAGTTAGCATACTACAGCCCTACACACTCAATTTTATTTGGCTTTTCTATTGAGGTGTAAGTAAACATTCAAAATGACGGTAAATGATTGCATCATGTAATTAATTTTAGCATTTTAGCACATTTTGGGAACTTAATAGTACTATAAAATGAAATCACGGCTGCTTGCCATAAGCAATATATGTCCATGCGCCAGGCCCCATCTCCCCTCCACTCACTTCTGAGCAGTTTTTCTGAATCTGGGGAGTGCTTGTATATATTTTAATCAAGTAATATGATCGTATTGGCTGATTTCAAAATGATTTCAAAATGTTTATACATGTAAAAAATAATAATAATGGTATTGCATGGGTTATTATGCAGATTAGGAATCACTCGACATATTTTGTTAAACAGTGACCCCCAATCAGTGATTTGTCTATTCACCTTATTCAGGAAGTTGCACTGGGGGCAGCCATGTTGTGTTTATGGTCAAACTGAAGGTCTGACTGGAGCTGATATTGGCTTTGACTTCAGTTTTTGGTGAAACATGTATCTGCTGTGTAAATATATCCATCAGCTTTGGTCCTTTAGAGTTTCTCACAGACAATTAGACTGACAACAAAAAGTAAGTGATTATATCTCTAAAAAGTTATTTTAGGTGACTTTTCTTTATGTCGTCCTTCCACTGAAACTAAACCTGAGCCACACAAACTTATTTACTTTAAAAAAAGTTTTTTTGTGAGTTTTTTTGTTCATTCCCATTTTATTTTCTTCACTCTCTTCCATTGACAACAATGGAAATCTCAGCTCATAGGAAGTGCTAATAAAAACAGGAAATGCTTTTACAACAAAAGTGGGTGGGGCAGAATATGGTAGAAGCGGCCCTGAAAATGAAAAATGAATGGGCATCTTCATAACATCACTGTGAAAGGCAGTGTTGCTGAGTAACAGATAAGGAATCCACTACTGTGATGTAACAGGAGTACAATTGCAAAACTGTTAATAAGATTTACCTTTCGTAATATTTTCAGCTGAAAGCCTCATATTTTTCATAAAATGTCAGAGAAGTGGCTGGTTTATGATGCGTCTGTGGTGATAACAGCAACATTTTCTGTTTTATTTTATAACTACTGTGTTCCCAAGGATTTTAATATTAGCCAGTGCAGGAGTCGAAGGAGCTGCTGTACTTTTATTTTATGATACAGTTTTTGTCTTAAGCTGCAAATGTTATTCAGCAGAGCAATATTTGTTATCGCAGAATTATAGCACTTTAAAGTTAATTCCAAAGCACTAAGAAGCAGCAGCTTGATCCTTTTTTTTTATACCAAAGTAACTAATTCATAATCAGATTTCTTTTGTAATAAAGTAATGAATGAAGTGTCAAGATTACTTTAACCTGATTCCAACAACACTGGTGAAAAGTGAAGGCAATGTTGTGACTAAGGAATAATATTTGAATAAGTGTGTCTTGACCTGAACCGAACTATATTTTGTCACAAATCCGTTTAAAAAGCCAGATTTGTATCTAGTTCCGTGAAATAACCCAGAATAATGACTTAATATGTTGACGACTGAAATGAAACGAAAAGGAAATGAAGAGGTCATTGGTTTACGTTTTCGCAGTTTTATTTTACATTACTCAGTATTATTTTATATTCTCCATATTTACTCATCCTTTTCGTTGGACCACGGCTCTGGCTTGGCTCATTCCGAGGAAGACATTACAGTGGTGTTTAGTTTCAATGAAAATGAGTTCCCTAGACGCAGAGGTCACGGCCACAGCTCCTCATGCAGTTACATCACTTTGAAATGAGTCTCCTCCAACGCACTGCACTTTTCAGTACTCCCTTTAATAGACCTTGTGTTAGTTTTTGGAATTTTCATGTCCAACGGTTTTCCTTAAAATTCCAACCACATCACAGGGAACCATTTTTCTCGAGCGCTGAGAATAAATCGATTCTTCCACTGCTCCATTACACTGTGTAAACAAAAGTGGATTGTAGATTTAGCATTACAAGTTGTGTGAGGTTTTCTTGATTTGTTGATATGGATGTGACATTTAGCTGAAAGAAACATTGTGCTAAAGCTTTGTGGCCACTGAGGCAAGGAAAAGATACAGACCTTTTGCGTTAAAAGCCACATTTCAGAGAGAAAGTGGAGCCGGTGTGAAGCAAGGAAAAGAAGTTAGGAGGGAAGTCGCGTGTTCTCTCGGACGTTAATATTTAACCAGAGAAAAGCTTTTTCTTTGAAACTTTACCGTGTCCTTATGGTCACTGTATATTTTCTTCATGTTGTCAAGCTTTTCTTTCTAATCCTTTATCTGGAGGTACCTTTTTCTATTTCTGTAGATCAGAGATCAGACTGTACCTGGGGAACACCATGCTTTTGTTGACGGTGGAGGAAATTAAGGTATTAAGTTAAAGTGCATTTCAGAAAATGTAAATAGTAAAAACTAGTTGCACTGCTATAACTAGTAACAGGATGCAAACAAATTAGAGCAGGGGTAGGCAAGTGTGATTGGAGGTGGGATGATTTTTTTTCCTAGCCAATAGATCGAGGGCCGAACCTGCCCATTGTGGATCAAAACTGAAGCACCACCTTTCTCTGTTTCTTGTTTCATACATCATATAGACTTACAGTAAAAGGGGGGTGTAGAGGTCTCTCCCCAGGATTTTTTTAAAAAAGAAATTAAAATATTTCAGTATTTTTAGAGTATTTTAATCAGTGTTTAGATCTTTAGACTGTCATTATATTTCTCACAATCATCTTTGGGGTCAAAGGGTACAGTATATGCTTGAGGGCCGGATTGATGTTGCCTACCCGAGTTAGTGTGTGGGATGCAGAGGTTACACTGACTGAAAAATCAGTCAGTGACAGCGAATATTTTGAGTTCTGACAGAAGATTTTGAAGGCTGATTCATTTTGAAGGATTGAAAATCAAGCCACCATCATCCTTTGAGAGTTTCACACACGTTTTAACACAATGTAGTTTCCAAATTCATGCTCCATGATTCTGCATACATACATAGCTATATAATGAGATTCATTTATGAAAGATAAAAATAGCCCACAACAGATGTTTTGCAATCCTGTCCTTCAAAATGACTGAGACAAATTATCCCTATAACGAAACCACTGGTGGAAAGATTGCAGTTTTTATCTGTTCTGAAGTCGACCAATACAGATTCAAATGCAAATATACAAGACTGTTTGAAAGCTTTAAGACAAACTTGTTACATTTTCTAACTCCAGGCATTACCTAATAAACTACTATGCAATCTAGCACATGTAGCAACTCATTTATTTTCATCATACAATGGCCTGTGACGCTGTACAATACATCCTTGTGTTATTTTAAGTGCCATTGCCAAAAGTACTATTGTTCCAACAGACCACTGATGACCACCGCTGATTGCCTGATATTTTAATCTTCATTCGTCACATACAAGTCGCACTGTAGTGGGACGACAGGCATTCCCTATCTGCCTGCCAGATAGAGTTCACTGTGTGAGCTGTCCTAGGACCACATGGGAACTTCTCTGGAGGCCGCAGAGACTGTGGGAGAGCAGTAGCAGCCGGGGAACTTTTCTCATGTGAAATGTGTCTGGCCCCTCCATAGAAAAAGGCAACAAATGAAGCGCATCCATGACCTGATAATCAAGCTCTCCGAAGTATCACCCTCTTTTTTTTTCTAAAATCCAAAGCCAGGTTAATTAAAGACCTCTTAATTCTCTCACACATAATCATGACAGTTCTGCAAGCTACCAAGGTAACATGATCTTTATATTTTGGGTCGCTAACCGTGCCGCAAAGTACTTTTAAGCGTGTCTTCCTGTGGCTGACATCTCATCACAGCGTGCTATGAAATGGTCCTGAAGTTGAATGAGACTCAAACAAAAGCGCGCGGGGAATTAGCACACACGAGGCACATTTCCAGCAAGTGTTTATGTTCTTCTTAAAGCCTTTCTCTGGCAGAAGCGATTACACGAAACGTCTCCCTACTTATTTGTTTTCTCATCCCAACGCTTGGCTGCGGCGTTTATCCATTTTGACAAGCACATAATATGGCTTTTGCCGCTGTGAGGGAGGAAATGAGCGGCAATCGGGAGGGAAGGCATAAAATATGGAAGTTAAAACAGAAGCGAAGGGTTTTATCACTTTCCTTGCGCTTACTCCCCAAAGATGTGTTGAAAGATCACAATAATCCCCACCAAATGACATTACTCTCCTCTCTCTGAGTAGGTGGAAAATGTAAAGCAGCCAAATTGCTGAAGACACTCAAGGGTGTTGGGAACCATGCGATAAACACGTGAAGTTTGCAATGTAATTTGATTAAGTCCAAAAAAGTATAAATATGGAGTCGGCACAACATTGCATGCTAAGACTATTAGAAGATTTTTTTAAGCTTGTATGAGAGTTTGACTTGACTAAAACAGAGGTGGAGAAAGTTCAAAAGCTGTACTGTCAATGCAGCAGAGTAGGCCCAATGGTTCTACAGTACTTCTACTTAGATGGACAATGTTACAACTATTGTATGTCGGGCATCTACATCTTAAAGGCACTATACCTGATTTTTTTCATAGTAGTGGAATGACATTTGTTTAGCCCTCCTTTAGTATAATGTAAAGTAAAATTGAAATACGATGCATCTTAATATAAAGCAATTTTGGCAATTTCATGAGTTTGCAGGCAACTTTTGTCACATTTCTGTGACAGTGATCATAAAAAGTGACCCTGCAAGTTGGGAAAAGTGCATACAAACTCATCTCCATGAAGAAATGGGATTTAGAAATGTGTGAGGAAAGATAGGAATGAGTTTGGACCACAACCTATTATTTAATTGACTTGTTCCCTCTTTCGTTATTTGTAATCAAAAAATCAGGTACCTTTAAGTACCACTTCTGCCTGCCTTTCAATAGTATATCTTCCCACTTTGGCAATCAGATAAATTATTCTGTTTTCCCCAAAACTCGTACTGCGCCCGTGTGAGAGGGCTGCACGTCTGGTTGCTCGGAGTCATCTGATTCTGTCTACTTTCTGTGTGAATGTGAGCAACAGACTGCACATAATTTCCCTCGGGATCAATAAAGTATCTATCTATCTATCTATCTATCTATCTATCTATCTATCTATCTATCTATCTATCTATAGACAAGTCCTTAACAATATAACTTGAGTAAACATACTACTACTTTGAAAATATCTACGCTTCAGCAAAAAGGTATGCCACATGATATAACTACCTGAATACAATCAGAGGGGCTTTGAAGTACTTTCCTAAGATTTGCCACATTAAATCTTCAATTAGTCATTATCTCACAAATAACACCGGATTGGAGCTTAATGTTTTATATAAAAATACGCAGCTGTTTGGGCAAGACTTCAAGATCAGTCCAAAAACCGAGTGGCCCTCTAACATTCTTTCTGAACTGCTTCAAAATGGAGCGTTACAGAATATGGCCCACTCCCTGCAGCAGCACAGCCTTTTCAGCAGCGGAGAGCGTATTTCTCCTCCATCAGACGGGGAGTCAGGAAGGCAGATCTTGAGTGCGCTCGGCTCCAAAAATTGTGACCAAGATTTGCCCGAGACTTTTCAGAGAGATTTTACTGATAGTAACCTTGCGGGGCACGTTTGAGGGCATTACAAAAGATTAGATTTTTGTTGCTCAAGTCTTCAGCTTGCCTTGTGGAAAAAGTAGTAAAAAATGGTCATACAGTACAGTAAAGTGCACTTTGGAGATGTTGCTGCAATCAGAACTGAAACTGAAACTAATACTACTAACTAAGTATTCTCTCAAGAGTATTTTGACATGAATATTGATAAATATACAACGCTTTTCATTTGGGCTGATGCTAGGATAATTTTTCATTAAGTGGTAATTGAATGTAGGCTAATAGCAATAAGAGTAGTGAGATTTAGGGAGTCTAATATTCGGGTGTTATTATTGTTTATTCCAAACAAACAATCAAACAACAAGTTTTGGGTTGATAAGCCCACTCACAATACACAAAGGTCCAACCATTTTGTTTGAAAAGGGACAGGAGGAAGCAAGAGATTATGAGGCCCTGCCCCGAAACATCTATTTCAGACCATCAAGAATAAATCATACTTACATACATACATACATACAGTGTTTTTAGTAGTAGTAGTAGTAGCAGTAGTAGTAGTAGTAGTAGTAGTAGTAGTAGTAGTAGTAATTAGTTTATTCGGTCAGACACATTTTGAGACATAAGAGAAGGCAATAAAGAAAAATGATTTACAAAAGCAATGTCTGTTAGCTTATGTCAATGAGTGAACATGCTTTTTTCATAAGTATACTGTACATACTCATTGGTGACCCAAGGGGTTAGGTACAAGTTTCCACAGTTTCAAATTTGTAGCCAAAATTGTAGCCAAACATAAATTATCAATCTAAGAGAAAGAAAAAAAATAAGAAGGAGAATAAGGAAATTACATTTATAACAGTAAACAACAAAACATCTCATTGACTAATAAATACCTAGTTTATGTTCTCATTATAACCTTGAACAAGTTCATGTTTGAACATATTTTTGAATTGTTTAAGATTTTTTTAATCTTTCCATTAATTCATCTGTATCCATTTGCACAGAGGTCAGGCATTTTCATTCAAATGATTCATGTATCATGTAACAGGGTTTATTAAGGTAGCGGCAAGTCAAATGTAATGCTTTTTAATGTCATTTTAATGCCCAAATACTACAGTTTTTATGCTACAAACGCCACAAATCAGAACATATTTAATATTAATTTCCATATTCAATAGAAAATTAGATACAACAGACCACTTCTGACCAGAAATACAGCATGATCTCTGCCAAAACTCCAGTCTAGACCCTACTTTTTGTATTTTTGACAAACTTATGCTATGTAATTTTCCAAGAACTTTTGATTTAATGCCAATTTGAACTCTATTTAATGCTTTTTAATGACATTTAAGGCCTTATTTTTGACATAATTCATTTAATGACTTTTAATGCCCCACGGAAACCCTGTATAAACAAAACTTTGTGCCACAATTGATGAAAAGAGGCTAACTTAC
>OMNZ01073052.1:0-10288 GCA_900303255.1 Lesueurigobius sanzi | reverse complement strand
GTGAGGTTAGGATTTTAACAAAAAACAATAGATGGTTTGAGAGAGGAGTCAAAGAAGCCATATTTGTTAAAAAAGAGAATCCACAATGGAGGACTGAGGTTTAGCTAAGCCCCGGTCTACAACAACATCCTTCGACAGAAAGTAACGAACACTAATTAGGTGTGAATAGGTCAGATGTTTTTTTTCCAACCTTTAGAACTAAGAGAGGTGGGACTTGCAGGTCAGTTCCTCCTACTGGCTTCGCCTTAAAGGAATAGTTCACCGCTTTTACATGCATACATATGTTCTAACCTGGGCTTAGATGAGGCGATGCGTGGCTGTCTGGTCTTTGTGCATGCCTTCAGTCCCGTAAGACGACCAAAGACGATTTTAGCATTTTGCCTCTACAGTATAGTCCCATGGTGCCACATTTCGGTGAAGTTAGAAGCCTCAAATCTCTTCCAAGTTTGTCAGTAATTACACGTTCAAAGTATAGTTGCACAAAATTAAAACTGTCAATTTTCAAAGCGGATAAAACGGGTACTATATTTTAAGGCAGAATAACACGGAATTGAGTGGGGGAGAATCCTTTAGGAGCGTCTTAATACTGCGCGGAGGTCAAAGTTTTATTTAAATAGGGGAAACTTGGAAGAGATTTGTGGCTTCTAACTTCAATGAAATTTGGCGCCATGGGACTATACTGTAGAGGCAAAATGCTAACAGCATCTTTGGTCGTCGTACGGGACTGAAGGCACGCACAAAGACCAGACAGCCACACATCGCCTCATCTAAGCCCAGGTTAGAACATATGTATGCATGTAAAAGCGCTGAACTATTCCTTTAAGAGACCCACAATCGTCCCTCATTTGCTGACAAAGCGTTTTAGATAAATAGCAAAACGTCCTACACGTACACGTACTCCAACTACTGAGTACAGATGAAGACTGAAGAACCTTTGCCTACGATATTATTATTACCATTGTTGTTTCCTCTTCCCCAGTTGTGAGTCCGGCAGCGACTCTTGGGTGCAGTGCAACGACTCCCCGGTGAAGATTTGTAAGTACCCGGTGCAGGGGCTGAAGCTGGGCCACTCGTACCACTTCAGGGTGCGGGCCGTGAACAGCGCGGGCATCAGCAGACCCTCGCGCAAATCCGACCAGGTCACCGCCATCGACGCCGCGGAGAACGAGAGGCTGCAAGGTACCGACGAAGGTAAATGCCGAAACCAGGTCCCGCAAAACGTATAAACCCGCTCTGTGTCTGAAACAGTGATAAAAATCCACGGGAATTACGACATTGTGATTAAGGACGATGATCTGGAAGGTAATACACCTGCGGTTTATTTTGAGAGTCTTAAGAGTTTCCCTGAACCTTTCATCCACTTTCATAATAACCTCACACACATCATTAATATTTCCCCTTTTAAGTGCTGATTGTGACCGTAACCATCACGTGTTGGACTAAATACAGGGGAGTGGCCCTACTTTACTATTTCTGTTGTTATGATAAAGCATTTTTTATGGAGCACTGTTTGTACACAGTTTAACCCATTTAGGCCTTGAAAGCATTACCGTATTTCTACCATTGAAGCCTGGAAAGCGTATATGTATGTCATTGTAAATTGTAAATGTATGTCATTTTTAGGTATAAGGTTTTTTTTGCACCAGTTATCGGCCCCTGGGCCAATGAAATGCATCGGGATAGAGGCACGGGAGAGTCTGAATCGGCCATAGGTTTTCCAGGCATTTTTTCCAGGCGTTTTAGGCCTAAATGGGTTAATATGGGTCAGGACAACAACTCTTTTTTGTATTTTTTGAGTGATGAACATGTTGTTGAAAATATTATTTTCTCCAGCAATGTTTGATTTACAAATAGTGCTTTACAGACCAAGAAAGTTATATTAAAAGTTAACTTAAAAGGTAAAACATAGAATTTAAAGTGTATAATTAACCATAAGTACAGTTGTGGCCAAAAGTTTACATACCCTTTTAATCTTTTGTCAATTTTCCATAGAATATGAATGATAAGACAAAAATCCTTTTTTCCACTCATGGTTAGTGGTTTGTGTGAAGCCATTTATTGTCAAAGAACTGAGTTTACTCTTTTGAAATCATAATGAAACAGAAACTACTCAAATGTGCCTGATCTAACTTTTACATGACCTGTAACAACTGCCAGGAAAATTGTTCAGGAGCAAAGAAAAACTCACTTCAGCTGAAATACCGGACTCTCTGAAAGAAATGATTTTTGTTTCAAGATGCACAATATTAATCAGGGACATGGCTAGTTTCTTTATTTGAAAAGTGTAAACAAACAGCTTTTTGGCAATAAATAAACTAACCATGAGTGAAATTAAGGTTTTTGTGTTATCATTCATGTTCTATGAAATGCGTAAGTTTACATACCCTGAGATTCTGCCAGGGGATGTAAACTTATGAGCACAACTGTAACGAACGAAAGTCCCTTCTTTTGTTCTGGCAAGAGCTTTATTGATAATGTGTAGCCGCCTGATTGAGTTCTGCACATTATCAGTCTGGGATTGCTCCTGTCAAATCTCTCTGGGAAAACGAGGGACATTCATCTGAATACTTCGAGCTGATTGGGAGAAGCGCCTCTAAGCGCATCTCACTGCTGTTCTTTCCAAAAGGAAATTGTGGATTCTGCTAAAAACAAATTTGATAGCAGAAGCTATGCGTCCGTCCTCTTGCGCTGACATGTTTTATTTTGCCTCGGCTCGACGACTCTTGTGCTCGTAGCACCCGGATATCCCACCCTAAACCAAAATACTGCGATGTGATTGGATGTTATAAACCATAATGATATCAAATACATTCTAAAATAAGTTTGGAGTCGATGGGGGAAAGTATTGCTGTTGAAATGACAAGCTGAAAGCAACTGGAGCCATTTTTATCAGGCTTGAATAACTTTATTGCATGCAGAACTGAGCTAATACATGTGTGCTCAGCATGCCCTCTAGTTAACCTAACCTCAGCTTTACTGTTCTGTCTTTGCTTTCATGCACCATGGTCAATTGATGTCTGCTTTTGTGTTGAGCTGATGAAGAAGTCCCAAAAATGATAGAATTCGGATTAATTCAGCTATTGACAAAATAATAGAATTATAATACCACAGTTTGAGAATCCTTGCGCTACGATTTCATGTGACTTCTTCCTCAGTTTTTGCCTCTGTCTGTGACTTTAAATTGGCCTTGTCCAGGATACGTAACGCTCCCGGAGCCGCCCACAGAGGTGCATGTGTCTGAGGTCTGTAGGTCCTACGTGGTTCTGAGCTGGACCCCTCCCAAACCGCGAGGACGGGCCCCGCTGTGGTACTCCATAGAGAAGGTGTGTCCAGCTGTCAATGATTTCGCCTGCACTGGTTGTATAAGCACAATGTTTCAATCCCCAGATCAGAAAAACAACAGTTAGTCATTTACGTCTCGTCCAAATTAGTGCTACTGCAGGCCTCCGTTAGTGTCAACTTGGCGACTGAGTTCTGGAGGTTCTGAGCTTTCAAATGAGGTGTGGCTTGTCCTCAGTATGAAACTCATGGCAAACAAGATGTGTTCATCCTACATACTCCGCCTTTAAGGAATGTTATTTCAAATTCATGCATCCTATATAGTCTTATAGGCAGGTTTAGGTAGACACGCACATCCCGAACCAGTTAAGCAGTGTGCAAGAGATCGAAGAAACAATGTGGAAAGATGACAGACTCTGCACAGCTGTAGCGCTCCCAAATTCTATTTATTCACCACAGGGTAACGTTTCAGGCGTGCTAGCCCTTCATCAGACGATTCATGGTCTAATGAAGGGCTAGCACATATATATACACATATATATTATATATGTATCCTGTGTTTGTACTAAAATATATGGATTTTTCTGATTTGGGGATTGTTTTCATGCGTTTTGCCTGTAGACATCAGCAGCTCTGTACTAAACCCTGGCCATTTCAGACGACAGTTGAGATCAAATGTATGCCTATGTGAATAAAACATTACGCTCCAGTTTTGTCTATAGCTACTGTATCCTATCACCTGTCTGTTTGTGATGGTGGCTTGTTTGTTTGCATCTGTCGGCCCGCTGTGTGTGCTCCTCACCGCTCGCTCTCCCACAGTGCATCGCGGGCACTGAGGCATGGCAGCGCATCAACACCGCGGTCCCCGTCGTGTCTCCGCGGTTTGCCGTCTTTGACATAGAGGAGGGACAGAGCTACCAGTTCAGAGTGTACTCCCTGAACATGTACGGGCCGAGCGAGGCGTCCCGGCCCACGCAGCCCGTGCAGAAGGTGGATAAGGACGGTAAGGTTCAAATACAAATACTAATTAGAAACACTTACAGGCATGACAATACGTAGCATACATCAATGTGCAGAAATGTGTGTGTCTTCAGTAATTGGCATAACACAAACTGAAGCAAGTGGGAAAAAATGCAAAAATAAAAAAAAAAAGTTTTTTTTTACCCTTGATTTGAATCTGTTTTGTTGCACTTAACTTAATTATTTTCAATTCTTTTCAGTACATTTTTCTTAAAGGCACTATACCTGATTTTTTCCAAACATTGGAATGAGATTTGTTTTGCCCTCCATTAGTATATTGTAAACATTTGTGGAAATAACACGTGCATCTAATTATAAATCATTTTTGACAATTTCATGAGTTTTCAGGCTACTGTTGTTGCATTTCTGTGACAGTGACCCTAAAAAGTGACCCCACCAGGTGTGAAATGTGCTCATTTTAATGTGTGAGGAAAAGTTAGGACTGTGTTTGGACCACTGTTATTGTAATAAAATAAATCATAGCACCTTTAACTAATTTTGAGCATAATGAGAAAAAGATTTACGTATTTCAAGAAACCTCCAACCTCCCGACTCCCACAAGTTTTCACACCCACACTCTAAGAATCATTCCTCTTTGCCCACCCATTCAAGCAGGTTCTTGGGTAACCAATGACCCATTAGGCCATGTCCCACTGGGAACGAACAGGAATAACTTGAAGCGTAACCTGCAGCTCCAAAGTAGACCTAGTTCATGCAGGCTCTAGGCTGACTGTAAGGCCAGTGGGGACAAAACCACATCGTTCCCCTTCACACACCTGAGCCATCAGCTCCATACGTATTCGTATACTGGGAAATATAAGATAACAATCTGTCTGTCCATTGAGATTAGTTAAAACCTGACGCTAAAGGTATGTGCAAGCTTTTGATAAAATGATTTAATGACAAATACATTTTTCTCATTTGTTCATTTGACAAACAAAATGCTTTTGAGTTCATAATTTTGCTCTTTTTCTTCAATAAAGACCTAAATATTTCATAGACCAAAAATAATTACGTCTTATGTAAAAATATGTAAATCCTTGTCTGACTTCCGGGTCCAGATAGGGAAAAGGGGTTGATTTAAAGGATGATAAATAGAGGAAGGGGATTTTGCATTGTATCATGTATTGAAAAAATATACGCAGTATATGGTAAATGTGCATTGTCTTTTTACTCCACCCTGGAAAGTCACCAATGCAAAATCCCAAAATATAGAATCAAAATCAGTGGCTGTAAGGCTTCATTCCTTCCATTATGTGCTGTATGTTGCAGATGTGGAGAAGAATATTGGTATGTACTGTCTTTTCAAGTCACACTGTGGTAATATCACATAAATCACTGTTTTGCTCTTTCTCTGTGTGCCTTTTTACTGCACTATTGACACTTTTTTTATTAAAATGAAAGGTTTTGTCTGTGTTATCTTTTGGAAAACTGTAGAACACTGCACTGCTGTCGATGCAACAAAACAAACCACGCTGTGTCCCCCTCATGAACACGCATTGCTCCATGTGTGTCCACCTTTGATAGCGTCTGTCACGGAGCAGCCCATGGAGGGCACATGGCAGCGTAATGACCCTTTGAATAACTTTTTAAACAATGTAAACGGACTCTGTGTGCCTCCACAGGCGTCCCCTCCGCCCCGGGGCAGGTCGCCGTCACCAGAAACACCAAGTCCTCCGTTTTCGTTCAGTGGGACTCCCCCAAACTCCTCAAGAACCTCATGGGCTACTACATCGATGGCAGAATCGTCGGCTCCAAGGAGTGGTTCCCCTGCAACCACAAACCCTTCAGGCACAACAGGTCAGAGCCGATGGACATTAATGAACTCCATTCTCCTTAGACATGTCTTCCTACTGTGTGTGTGTGTGTTCTACAAAATATTACATTGGCCAAAACTATTTTCTTTTATGTTTTTTTAATAAACAAGACCTTGTTTTGATGCGTTTGGGCAATTTCGATTGGTGGAAGAGGCACTCAAATGTCTTACTTAAAGGAACACTGCATGACATTTCACCTAATACACAGAATAAAATACAAGCATTTATTTTATTACAGCTATTTTTTATTGTTGAAAAATACCAAATAAATTACCAATGTCTTTGCTGTGAGCGGCTCCCCTCGTTAGACCTAACTGTAACGTTACTGGGATCAGGGACGTCTCCAGCTCGTCTACATGGATATGGCGACTAAAGGCAGACAAATATATGGTTTAAATAGGTTAGGTCCTCATCAAAATACATTCTTCAAGAGCCCACTGCAAACATTACATTTTCTGTGTCTAGCTGGTCATTAGGAGTATGTTTTGTATTGTTGGCAACAGTTAGGGGTGTCACAGTATGAAAATTTAACCTCACAGTTATTGTGGCCAAAGTGATCACGGTTTTCAGTATTATCTCTTAAAAAGTATGTTGAATATGTTTGGAAAGCATAGTTTCAAAAAAGTGTAACAGTGTTTATTATAAAATAATGAACAGGCAAAGCCTTATCAAAAGTAGATTTAAACATGACAAACAAGTTCCTGTCCATTATATGCAACGGCATACATTAAAAGCTGAAAGCCATCATCATCATTTTAAAGTTGTACACCTAAACGTTGCACCCAAAATAAAACTAAAGAAACGCAACCTGTCAGTCTCAAACCCTGAATGTGTATTTTTTTCTCATAATGGTCTCCTTTTGTCAGGTTTGTGGTGCACGGCCTGGTTCCCGGTGAGACCTACGCGTTCAGAGTTCAGGCGGTGAATGTCTTTGGTTTGAGTGAGGAGTCTCAGGAGTCCAGCCCCATCACAGTGGAGCCTGCTCTGTGTAAGAATCACTCACAGTGTTTTATGCTGCCTTCATGTGCTGCGGTAAAGATGAGCCTTTACAGTTGTCAAGTGGAAATTACACAGCAAAGTTAAATATTGAAAAACACACAAGGACTCACTGCAAATGAGTAAATTTGTGTGATAAAATAGTCTACAAACAACTGATAAACTACTGCCTTGCATAGGTACAGACGTCAGCTTTGGGAACGCCTACAAACTGATGATGGGTAATGTAGTTCAACGTTGAAATATTGCCGTTAAACCATGTTTTCGAAAACAAGATTCAGTTCATGAATACTTTTGTCACCTACACGTGACTTTAAGATCGCTTTGTCACCACATACTGTAGCTAGTTAGAACCCAACAAAACGTATTTTCGAAGTTACAGATGTTTTTCGATGTCCCTTTTTTAATTTTTAT
Source organism: Lesueurigobius sanzi (assembly GCA_900303255.1). Lineage (NCBI taxonomy): Eukaryota > Metazoa > Chordata > Actinopteri > Gobiiformes > Gobiidae > Lesueurigobius > Lesueurigobius sanzi. The sequence goes on along the minus strand of OMNZ01073052.1, from coordinate 2,762 downwards.
TTATTAATTTATTTGATAGGGACAAGTATGTACATTCAACATGTGACACACTACAACATTTATAGCCAAGGCTAATTTGCAATATCCGTCCCTAGAAATGAATGGGATTCTTTCTTAATTCCGGCAGCAGAGCAGGGCTTGTAGTTACGAGCTGGTGGGCGTGATTGTGATGCTCCATACAACATGCTTTAGAAGAATGGTATAACATATTCATTTTCATCTTTAATCCTAGTTTTAATTTAAATAAAAGGATTTTAAATAGGGGTGTTTGTGATGAACCAGTTAATCACTATCTTCGGCTTCACCGATTAAAATAAATGCTGACATTAATCATTAAGAGGGGGATGGAAGCTTGCTACAGGAATCACTTTTTTTTTTTTTTACAAAACACTAAGTGGAAATAAACATGAAACTAATTCGTAGGCTACACTAAATGAACACTGTCGACTTCGTAACAATCAGCTAAAAAACATACTGTATATCACTCTCATGTTGTCTCGGACACTCAGGTATCAAAGTTATTTCCCTGTTTTCCAGTGCAATTTTCTACTCAACAAGTGTAAAAAAGGGGTATTTACCATAATTTTAATACCACATGAAGGCAGCGTTAGATCAGTAGTTCTCAACCTGTGTGACATCATCACCCTAAGAGGACAAGATCCAAAAGAATATAATTTGTTATATATAATGCAAAATAGTATTTCCCCCACAAATTATTTCTAATAACTCATTTTTTTCCTCCATTATTCATTATTATTTACACTGCAAAAACCATACCATGATGCGTTAAAACTGAACTGAAATTAAGAATATTTTACCTAAATCTGAGAAATACTGACTTGCACTGCAAAAAGTGATGTCTGGACAAGTTAAATTTGCTGAATTCAGAAAATTTGACATTATTTTGAGTAATTTTGACTTGCTAAGTAAAATTATCTGCCAATGGAACAAGTATTTTTGCATTTAAACTAAGAAAAAACATATCATGTCAAGTAAATTTAGATTTATTTTGTTTTTCAATTTAAGTGCAAAAATACTTGTTTGGAAAATAATTTTACTTACCTGCTCAAATCAAAGTCAAATATTCTTCCTTGAAGAAAACATAACCTATTTTTACGTAGATTACTTTTTTCCAGTTGAGAACCAATGTTTTAGACAGTTACATTCTTCTGACAAATCCAAACTGACACTCAACCTGAGAAGTAAAGGAAAACATTGAAGCATTTTAAATTGTTTTATATTTTTACATATTGACTGGTGTCTATTGTTTTACACAGACAAGGGCTTTGAATATGGTATGTATTATGTGTCCTGAACATTGTAGTCACTTTTTCATCCACTTTTTGATCATAAAGAAAGCACTGTGTAATCACTGAATCCTAATCCACACACCTTTTCTGCAATGGTCACTTTAATATTTAATTCCACACTAAGATATTGTTTTCTCTGAGACTCGTGCTTTTTTCTTTTTAAAATGTGTGTATTTTTTGATGAGTTGGCACCTCCACCACCACATGTGAAATAAAACTCACCTAAACGCTAATAAGTCATTGATTGTGACGTTGCTCTCGACTCTACAGCGACCCCTAGCGCTCCGTTCGGGATCACGATGCTGAGCTGCGATGGTGCCTCCATGACCCTGGCCTGGAACAGCCCCAAACACTGCGGCGGCTCCAAGGTCAACGCCTACTACGTCGACAAGAGGGACGCGGACACTCTGGCCTGGAAGGAGGTCAACCTGCAGGCGATCACCCAGAGGATCTGCAAGGTCAGGACTGGATTAAAGAGTGTCAAAAGAACACTGAAAAATAGGTTGAAATGATAACAAGAGGGGTGTTGTGCTTTTTCTATGCATTTGATAATAATCTCAAACACTTCTGGAACATTATTTTACACTTTGTTGGTTAGAAAACGCTATTTTGATGTAAAACTGATTCTGCGAGTGAACTCTTGTTAAGCCCCTCCCTCTCCCCGCCTCCTGCTCCTACGCAGCTCTACTGTTGAGAGGGAGGGGGAAAGGACAGAAATAGGCCATGGTGCTCTGTGCTGCAGCAGTCACGTCCGATGTTTTTGAAAGGATAAAGCTTTGCCAGAGATGGAGAGGAAAGTGCATTAGGAGGAGCTTCACGGAGGAAAATATCCACCGGGGAGAGATCCAGGCCTTTTCCAAAACCGCTACCTCGTCCCTTTTCCTAAGCACTAACACTTGATTTGCGCCTATACCCACGAAGGGAAGGTCTGTCCTAAACGACCGAGCAGCAGCTGCGTGCTGGGTAATCGGGAGAGTCGGGACGTTTCCCGGTGGGCCACCTCACTTTTGGTCCGCAAGAGAAAATTGTATTTGATAACACACTCTCTCAGTTGTGCTGTCAGAGGCCTATAGGCTGTAACTGGGCTGCAGCAGGAGCCTGGGGCTGTTTCAGACAATAATAACGTCACTTTCATGTAAATCTATCAAATAAGAGACAGAAATAACTTTTGCGTCATGCGTTTGAGATACATGAGAAGTAAAACACCCCTCTGGTTTAGCGCAAGTTGGTACGGTCCAAGATGCAGGGTACGCACAGGAGATGCAGCGTGTCATACTTGTCAGTCAGCAGCCGGGGCGAGCAGGAGGTGCTGAAAAAACATGAGCGATGTGTAAAACAAAAGTGTATAACTAAGAGGCTACATTTAATTAGTATATTACTGGTTCTGCTGTGGAGATGCATCAAGCCCAGATCATGTCTGCCTATGTTAAAAAAGAAAGAGACATAGCAGAG
>OMNZ01073045.1:7143-17860 GCA_900303255.1 Lesueurigobius sanzi | reverse complement strand
AATCACCAAGCACAGATACAGAACCAAACGTGACCATGCTGGGAACAACTCTTGAAATAGTTCATGAATTTAAGTATTTGGGTGTAGTACTGGACTCACAGCTATCCTTTAAACAACTATTGCCTCACATGAATTATTGTTCAACAAGTTGGACTTTGACAAATAAATCTACGTTAAAATTGGTAGAGAATCAATATAAAAAAGCACTCAAGGTGCTAGACAAACTGTTAGTTACCATCATTGCAGAATACTTGAGAAATACCATCTTCTCAGTCTAGAAAATACATTGAAGTATGCTGATTCAGTCTTGGTTTATAAAATCCTCAATGATCAGGCACCTCCTCCCTTAAAAGATTTTATTAGAAGAAACTCAAATCAGAGAACAAGAGCAGGCTCAAGAGGGGACTGTTTGATACCACTGAGGAAAAGTGCATTTGGACAGTTGTCTTTCACCTGTCGAGCAAAACCTGGAACACTATTCCAGCTCACATCAGAGAACTGGAATCATTAAGATCATTCTCCAAAGCTCTAAAAAAATGGCTGCTGGACGGCCAAAGATGTCATCATGACTTTTAACTGGCACTAAATTTGTGCATAGAGCTTTGTACTTTTATTTCTATTCTCTTTATTTTAGATTGTTTGAGGATATTCAAGTAAAATGTTGTTGTTGTTTTTTTTTTGTATTATTGTCTAAGCTGCAGATATTACATCAATCTGCAAAGGGACTGGAAATGGAAATTAGCCGCGTGGGCTAGAATCTCACATATTTACATGTATAATGTTCATTAATATGTATTGTCCCTTTTCAAATAAAAAAAGAAGAAGAAGAAGAAAAGAAGAGTAAGAAATGGCACTACTTTTTGATTGGATAAAAATAAGTCCCACCACAGATCGAAACAATACAACTATAAGAGACATTATGGTCATTTGTTTTGTTGTAAACCAGCTGTTCGTCTTATTGAGCCTTATCCATTCCACTATACCAGTTCAGACTCCCTAACCCGGCTCTCTTATAATCAAAAAACTGCCAAAGGAAGTAGATTTTTTTTTATTGGTGGCTCACGCGTTGCTCTGGTAATAAAAGTGTCAAATCTGTCAAAGGTCTATGAGAGACTGCCTATGTCTGCCGCTTCACTTATAAAGAAGAAAACGTTCCTATAACCGCAGTGCCCTTCAGCAACCTATTTTAACTTCATCTATAATTTATTAAGTTAATCTCCTTCAAAATACTGAGGGTGTCCATTGTTGTGGTCATGGATATATAAATGGTAGCCAGTAACCTACTATGGAGTCTAAGGAAATTTTTACTTCCTGAGTCAGAGCTGAACAGGTCCATGCCTACTGCTCTTCGGGCGCAATGATGCAGAAAAAAGACACACGCAAACCAAAATAGTGGCCTTTATGTGCCAATGAGAACAGGCCATTGAAATCAATAGGCCACCATCTTGGATTGTTGGGGCTTGGGTGGATCTGCATAGTCTATGGAGCTTCATATACAGTATAGTCCTGGAGCCAGAAGTAAACATCCTATTGAAAATCTACATAGACTTTCGGGGGAAAAAAGCAATCTTAAGGCTTAAAGAACAGTAGCAGTGTATCAACTATGAGGTAAGTTGTGGACATAATACACACATTTTTGAATTGAAGATTTATCCAAGACTTAAAACCGAAAACTCTGTTGTTGTTTTTTCTTGTAAAGTATCCAAGCGCTATGGTCAATGGTTAGCAGCTTATTAGCCTCCGTTGTGCTTTTAAACTCATAATATTTGAATTTTTCGAAAAGTCTATAGAGATTTTCAATGGGTTTTTTACGTCCGGCACCAGGAAAAGATGGGACTGTGGTTCTCCATAGCAAGGGTTGGCAACGTCAATCCCTGGGACCAAATCCAATCCTCAACCATATCTTCTGGCTCCCAAGGTGATTTTGAGAAATATAATTCCACCCAATCATGATCTAAGCACTTGTTAGAGTTGTCTAAAAATACTGAAATATTACAATTTCCTTTAAATATGCTATTAAGTATTTTATAGGGAAAAACCTGCTTACTCCTGTATGTGTATAGTCTAAAATGATTTATATAATTGATTTATTTTCTTGATGCCAAATTAAACATTTTAGTCATGAGCCGTTCCCTGAAAAAGCCTGTATTATTAACATGTTTCTTTCTTTAGTCGCTAGTCGGTAAAAACAGCTGGGAGATGGCCAGCCTGGACACGGTGGTCCACTCTCCTCGATTTCCAGTGCTGGACCTGGTCAAGGGCAGGAAGTACCGCTTCAGAGTACGCTCTGTCAACAAGTATGGAGTCAGTGACCCCTCCACCGCCAGTGCGCCCATATCCTTGGGAAAGCCACAAGGTGAGTGTGTGGGACTGTGTGGACTGCAGTGGTGTGTGCATTGCCCTCTCTGCGCAAAAGGTCAATTACATTTTGTAGAGCTGCTTTCTGCTTCGGCTCTGCCTTTCTCTGTTGTTGGCTCTCACATTGTTTTACGTGTCGTCGGGAACAGTTTTAGTTGTTTTGACCAGTTTAGGCATGATTTAGTCCAATTAAAATTTATTTTTGAGTCGGTTTAGTCCTGATTTGATCTTGATATAGGCCTGGTGGCTTAGATGAGCAAATATTTGGTAGTAATTGGAATGAAAAGGTTAACTAGCTCTAGTAAGGCAATATCGTAAAGCCTTTTCTGTATTAGTATTAGTTGGAAAGGGAAACCTATAGCGATACAGGTCACTCACAGCACATCACTAGGGACAGTTTTTTCACTCCATATTCAGGGGTGGTTAGCTATATAGCCACAGCCCAGGGTAGACCAACAGAAGCGTGGCTGCACTAATCTGCTCTATTGTCGAGCTCTGACCACCACCTACCACTCACTCACACCCCTCTCATCCAAGCTACTGTATATTCCTTCTCAATAATATCCTGTGGTGGAAAGTAAGTAAAAAGTTGAAATTTTAGGTGCAGAACATTTTACGATGAATACTTTTTACCGGTACCTGTACTTTCGACGTCCCCCCTCCCATTAAAGTTACAATCTGGGGGGGGGGGGCATGTTTGTGTTATTCTATTTATTGGGTTATGCAGTGTACTTTTGAGTAAGGAAATGGAGTACTTCTTCTACCACTGATAATATCGCAGGAATTACAAAACATCTGAAATCTGTTTTTATCTGGCAATGACTTATTTATTGTTGTCACATGAGTTGTCACATGAGTGCCTCGGACTATTCTTGCCACACACCTTTTCATTTCACAAGCAACATCCTGCTAGTTCCTAGACTATTTAGGCCTCAGTTCCTAGAAGAGCACCTGTGTCTACTGTTTGTTACACTATTACCAGGATCCCACTGCAGCGCTCACCCTTTTTGTTACTGTTTGCTTACTGAGACAAAAACCGATTGGCAATAACAACCTCAGAGCGAAACCGACTCTTTGTCATGCAAATGAGCCTGTACTCCTGGGAGCAGCAGGGCCATAGGCAAGTATCAACGACTTAGAGAGTAGCTCAGGGAGACAATGGACCCTCGTTAGTACTTTACTTTTACTTTACTAAGTACTTTACTTTTAGCACTAAGAGAGGAGGGGCTTAGAGGCTGACTCCTCCTGCTGGTTCACGTCCTACACTTCAACTACAGAGTACAGATGAAGACTGAAGAATTTTTGCCTACCCTTTTTGTACAGTATTTCGCAATGACTTATTTATGTTTGTTTATTTGCTTATAGCCCCACCTGCACCTCCACACTCCCTGCTGCCCCTCAGAGACACCGACACCTCAGTGCAGCTCAAGTGGCAGGAGCCGGAGGATAAAGATGGCATCCTGGGTTATTACCTTTACTACAGCACGGCCGGCAAACAAAAGTGGAAGACCGTCAACAACAAGCCTTATACGAAGAACAGGTAACAAGCTCTCAGCGCCTGTCCAACTTGCTGCTCTGCATCTCGTCCGGCTGTGTTTTTAAAGCTATTGATTTGAATCTGTCCCTGCGTTGCTGTAGCTTCACGGTGCATGGCCTCAAGACCGGGAGAGAGTACGTGTTCAGGGTGAAGTCGGTGAGCAGAGCCGGGAACAGCAACTACTCCGAAGAATCCCCCTCCATCAGAGTCAAAGCGGCCATTAGTGAGTAATGCATGGTTTTCGGACGTTGGAAGCTGAGAGAATGCTGTGTAATGTGCTAAACATCACACTGCCTGGCCAAAAATCTGGATTCATTCAACTAGCCACCTGGATTTAACAAAGCAAATAGCAAAAAGCCTCCAATTGGCAACAACACTGCCAAAATATGATATAATGATAGTGTTTTTCTTATGACCTGTGTGATCATGTCATACTGTACATTGGCATATCTTGATAAATGATGTCATCACTTCCAGGGCTTCACTAGGCAACATGAACATATTAAAAAATGATAATAGTTTGATAAAAAGAGTTATGCTTCCCTTGTGCTGTAACAGATGTGGTTTGAACAAACAGCACTTCACACCTGGATGCATCAGCTATTTGCCTGTCATTCATTCACCAAAACCTCCAGAGAAAAATAGCTGGAGTAAACACCAAAATCAATTGCTCCTATTTGCATCAAGCAGAGAAAACAAGTTTTGGAGATAAAGCACAAATGACTAAAATTGGGTTAAGAACTGTCTTTACTACAACCTGTAAAGATAGTGAGAAACCACTCTCCCATCAATAGAACGATCTCTTGGGGGAGAAATGAATACAATTTATGTTAATACATCTCGTTTCATTGCAGGAGCTACAACGAATGCGTCTCATAATGAAAGATGAAAGTAAAATGGAGTGTGACCAGGGCCGTTGACTGACTGATAAAAGAATGGCTCACATGGGCCCCCTTCGCCCATTTTCTGTGGTCAAAGCTAGATAGCCGGGTCTGGAGAGACGGTCTCCTGGGATTTTGGATGGATCTATGAGTTGGATTGTCCAAAAATATACCTAACCTAACTAGCCCTGATACATCTTCCAATATATCATGCTGATATATGGGTATTTTACACAATATTGGGGCCATTAAAATACAGATATAAAGCCATTTTTTATTTTTTTGATGTTGTGGATGTGTAGTCATGCTGCTGGTGTTTTTGTCAAAGGTGAAATTATATATATTTTTAAAGATTTGAATGTAAAATCCTAATGTTAACCTTAATATTACTCATTACTAAATTCAAAACTTGTTTTTAAACACATATAGACCTGTAATAGAGACAACTGTAATATGCAATAGGGTTACAAATTATAATTATTACAAAAGAATACAAGAAAAGAATATCTGCCCTTTTTACAGTGTAGAATCATACACAGGATTATAAGGTTTATTTTTTTAATCAGCCTTCAATATCAGTCAAAAATATCTGCGCTGATTATCGGCATCGGCCAACCACAACCCCCAAAAATCAGCATCGGCACCAGCCTCAGAAAAACACATATCGGTCAAGCTCTAGTCATGACATCTCAAGTTTTCGCAGCAGACTGACCCTCCCGACCCCACAATCTAGCATTATCCATTATCCATTCCTGAGCCCCCCTGGTCCGAGCGCATGGGGCATCTGACCTGGTTGTCCCTCTCTGTCAACGGCCCTGTGAGTGTGACCATATTTTTTGGTGGCGACTGGCACCGTAAACTTCGCCACAAATGTCCTTGTACTGATTTTGTCCGGTTGCTGGGGACCAAAAGCTATGTGTAAACACGTAGCTGGAAGTTTTGTTCAAACGCTCTACAAACTTTGCATTCGTCCTTTTTAAAAGTCACTGTATCTCCTGACAAAGAGAGCTATTTTCTTTCCGTCAGGCTGGTTTTCAGGTGTTTCAGTTTTACCGTCTCTGCTGTGTGGCCTATAGGAGTGCCATCTGCTCCATCTGCCATTGCTCTGCTGCTGTGCACCGGCTCTGAGATGGTGGTGGGCTGGAGAGCGCCGGCACACAGTGGGGGAGACCCTGTGCGAGGCTACTACCTGGACATGAGAGAAGAGGGTGCAGACGTTTGGAGAGAGGTCAATGTGAAAGCTGTCAAGGAGAGGCAGCTGAAGGTCAGTCGGTGCATCATGGTTAAAGTTGTAAAAGCTTTAAAGGGGCTGCACAAAGTATCAGCTTAAACGATATCCTTATCATTAAAGGCCGCAAACTGACTAAGATTTACACGTTTTTGCCAACGCAGCCTAAACCAAAATACACACAACTTTAAAATGTGCAAAAGTTCAGTATACTGTAGGAGCCAAATCTGTGTACCGGTAAAGGAGTTTTTGTCACTTGGTTGCAATGTACCTGTTTGCCTGGCGCAGAAAGGAACCAATGGGAATCATGTGTTTTTGACCCCTTTGGCGAAGTTTGTTGCATAGAGCTTTGAATTGAATTGAATATACTTTATAGATAACTTTATAGGCGAACAAAGCCATACAAATGATGTATAATAATATAATGTTAGTTTGGAGGGGTGCAGAGTCATGTAGGACCAGTACATCTAAGGCATTTTGTTTTTGGCATGCAACGCTCACGGGAATATCCCCTAATTGCCCATCTAATAATAATAATAATTGTGCTTTTCAAGCCTGATTAACAAGTTTCTCAAAGCGCTAAATATACAGGTATAGCCTATGAATGCAGCTCTCTCTGTGCAGGGTGGTTTACAATAAGACCTAATTATGATTATTGTTAATTTATTATTTTATGTCATGTCAAACACCATTTCTTTGTAAATAAAAAATACACTATACACGCAGATATAAACTGAGCACCACAAATGTGTGTATCCTTATTCAGCTTCAGACCGGTTGAAGTCTTGTCTATTCTTCTGAAAAGTCCTGATTAAGTCCTGGGTTGTTGTTGGTACTTCCTATTTTTGCGATCAGCAACAACTCAATGGCATTATGTTGCTTTATATACGAAAACGTGGCCATGATGCTAGTACATTACTCCAGTTGCACCATTACGCATACGTCACATGAGATGGGTCTGTTAACTGGCAAGATGAGAATCCTTTGCTAATGCTGTACATACACTCCCTGGCCAAAAAAAAAAAAGTGGCCACCTGGATTTAACTAAGCAAATAGATCTGGAGTTGCTGCCGTTGGTCAGTTTTAGATTCAGTGGCAGGATTCATTGTGAATGAGTGGTTCAGGAGCATGAGACACCTTTTTCACACATGGATTGGCCACCACAAAGTCCACATCTATCTTAACCGTGCTGAGAATCGTTGGGATGTGCTGGAGATGGCTTTACACTCTCACATCATCAATACAAGATCTTGGTGAATAATTAATCCAACACCGGATGGAAATAAATCTTTTAACACTGCAGAAGCTTATTGAAACAATGCCACAGCTAATGGTGCAGTAATCAACGCTAAAGGCAGTCCACGCTGCGTGTGACATTTGTTTTTGTGGCGAGGAAGTTTTGGGTATCTGTTGGGTTTTATCCAATACTGGTGCTTACTCTGTATTTCTTAAACGGTACCGGTGCTTAAACGGTTCTCGAACCGGTACTTACAAAAACGAAAACTCTTTTTGTCAAAAAACAAAACCCTTTTATTTCCAGGACCAAATTGAACACAATAATGATCATTTATTCAATAAAACACTGTTTCTTTCAGTGTTTTTATCATTTATTGGAGCTGAAACATCTAAGTCACTTTCTTTTGTGCAGTCGCAGACGCACCAGGCAGACAAATTTGCTTTCTTAAAGGGACTCAATGGAGGTTGTCCATTTTCATACTCGTGACTGCCACCTCTGGCCGTCCGCGTAACTGCAGTCTCCATGTTAAGCTGGTGAATGACTGCTGCCTCGGCCCGAACACGCAACTTTAGAGTGACGGTGCAGGCTTATAGCGGCAATTGAGTGGGATAGGTGTGGGCTCACAGTACAGCGCGGGACATTGCTGGAGCATGTAGGGGGTGGAAAATATATTATTTCGTCACCCTGCTAAGATAATTGCCTAACTCACTTTTGGCTGAAATTGAGATTTTTGCCTAATTCAACTAATTGAGCAGAAATACGATTGTTTTTTCCTTTTTCCCAAAAACCTGTGAAAATTATCTTAGCAGGGTGACGATTTTTTTAACTTCCGTAGAGTCCCTTTAAGAAAAATATTTTTCGGTACCTGTTTTTGGTAACAATTTATTTTTCTGTACCGGTAGTACCTTCATTATTTTTTCGATACCATACTGGTATCGTTTAACGTTAGGGCTGGATTCCGTTAAACAATACCAGTATGGTATCGAAAAAATAATGAAGGTACTACCGGTATCGAAATATAAAGTGGTACCGAAAAAAATATTTTTCTTTAGAAAGCAAATTTTGATGCCTTGAGACTGCACTAAAGGTGTTTCAGCTCAAAAAACACTAAAAGAAAAGAAGAAAAATGTAATAAATTACCATTATTGTTCTGTTTTATGGCTCTACACAAAAAAAATTAAAAATGAACTCATCAAAACAGCTCAAATTTAGATACATAAGATCAATTTGGGTCATTTAAACTTATCTAGATATTTACTTTTTTGTGTAGATGACAAATAATTTAGTATAGGTATCAAAAAAAGTATAGTTCAGACATCGGTATTGTAAACTAAGTATCGTTAAAGTACTAGTATCAGAAAAAAAATAACAATACCCAGCCCTCTTTAACGCTACCATCCCTAATTTTAACAGTTGAATGTTTCGAACTTTTGTCAATGCCGTGCAGGACACAACAGATGAAATAAAGATTATGAATAAATAGATCAGCTTCATGAAACTTACTGCTTTGAAATGGCTTAGTAAAATATTGCAGTTATTGTTATCGCATATACTATATTATTGTGCAGCCTTTATTGTTATGAAATTAAACGTCCTGTAATCCCATTGTCACCTCACTCAACCTCAGCAGAAATAACAAAAAAATCCTTTCATTTCATTTGACTTCTGTCACTTAGCAACAGAGTGTCCATGGAGACATGCAGCAAAGTTAAATCTTTCACCTGCCTCTGGAGATCACCGCTGCTTTGTGATTAAATATTGAGCAAATTTGTACGCGGCTTTAACAGTGAAGGAAAAGAGAAAGAACAATTTGACTGTCACAACAGAAAAAACACATCTGAATAAAATTAGCATAACATGCTGTAAATTTTCAATGCTTTTGTGACCTGCCAGAAGACTTTTACGAGTATATACAGCTCCCCCTGTTGGTGCAAGTGAGACCCTGCAGGACTCTGTCACCAAGCCACAAGGTTTTCTGTATCGTTGGCTGTTTCTCACTGTTTGCTGCATAATGCAAATGAGTGTAATCACAATACTGATTGGATTTGTGCTTCGGCTGCGGAGCTCTTTCCAGGTAGCTGTACTGCACTTTTTCAAACTTTGCTTTCAACTTCAGATGAAAAGGAATAGGAGGAAAAGGCGAGGCTATACAAAAGGGAACTTTAAATTGTTCCAAAACCATTATTAATCGCATTTATGGCACAAGTTTAATTTAGTTTAGTTTATTAGCGGCACGGTGGCAGAGTGGATAGTGCTCTTGCCTCACAGCAAGAATGTCCCGGGTTCGATTCCCGGCCCGTGCGGCCTTTCTGTGTGGAGTTTGCATGTTTCTCCCCGTGTCTGGATGGGTTTCCTCCGGGTGCTCCGGTTTCCCCCATCAACCCAAAACATGCACATTAGGTTAAATCCTCCAGCCAGGTGTTTCTGACCATGAGCCTGGCTTCACATCTGGAGATGGGCCCCCGGGCGCTGCACTGCGGTCGCCCACTGCTCCTGACGGATTGCCCCAGCGGCATCGAAGGATGGGGCAAATGCAGAGGACAAATTTCCCTACGGGGACAATAAAGTTCACCTTAACCTTAACCTTATTTGAATCAGGCGCAGTGCACAATATAAATTAACCTTAAACAGGAAAAATGCATGATGCCAGCTATAGGTTATAGCACAAATCTCCACCATATTTCTTTGGGAAATTCCCATAACAAAGAATGATTAATGTTTTTGCAGTAGAATTGGTCCTCAAGTCCTCAAAGAATATTAACCCTCTGTCTCATATTCTGGGTCGACACCCGCGTCGCCGACAACTTTAGTGAATATCTCCGCGAGTAAATGTCATAGAGACTTACTGTTTTGACGGTTGGGGCTTTAAAATGAGCCCATCCATGTCCTTCTAGGCCTCCAGGGGGCGATATAAAGTTGCATCGAAAATTTGTGTCAAAAAGTGCTAAGTTAGAATTAGCTAAAACTGTTGACTCTGCACTTTACAAATTCGCCCAGGGATTCAAAATGGCACTAGATAAAAACTTGGGGTTTTTTTTGGCTGAAAAGTTGACTTCTTCATCCTGAAAATGTGTCTCTGGTCAGCTGCTATCTTGTTTTCGGTTTATATAGAACATGGAGGACTTAAGTATGGAGTAACATTTGTGCCAAAAATGAGCACAAATATGGGGTAACATTTAGGACATTTTTTTGTTTTGTTTTTTTCTCAAAAATGTGAATATATGGTGAATAAACACAGAGATTTCACATAGAAGGTCAGGGTTATAGCCTTCTATGTTTATAGAAGCATATTTTAGTGGAATAATAATCAAAAAAGTGCTATGAGCGCCTACATTTTTTTGTGATTTTTGTCAAAAATAAACATTTCTACAGTAACTACAGCCTTTATCGTCCATCTCCTGGGCCAGGTCTAACCACAAAACATTTTCTAATGTCCACAGCCATATACATTGAGAGAGAATGTGGAAATAGCTGCT
>OMNZ01073044.1:2361-21528 GCA_900303255.1 Lesueurigobius sanzi | reverse complement strand
GAAGCAGACCTCTTAAATTATGAAAGAAGGATGGAACTCCTGTTGGGAAGCTTCTCTTGTAGCAGAGATTTTCAAATATCATCAACTGGAGTGAGTTAATTGAGTAAGAATAGGACTCGAACATTCAGTGATGTATCTGAGTCGAAAAACTCTCGATTTACCGGTCAATCTACTTTCACACTCTCACCTATGATCATGAGATTTGGGTCATGACAAGATCACTGATACAAGCAGCCGAAATTAGTATTTTCATCTACTGGGCATGTTTGTACTGTCCTGGTTTGTGTGTTTTTATGTGTCGGTGAGCCAAAGACGGAAGTAAGTCCCAGCACTGGATCAGAGAAGCCATCAAGATCAGGAAACGTGCACCAACATCAACAACATGAACCGGGAGGACAGCGTGTACACCTCTTCTCAGACCTGGGAGTCAGTAGGGGGCGCAAATGCTTCCCCTGCTGACTGGTAAATCCATGTAAGCAGCCTCACTTCACCATCACGTGACACTTCTGCCGAAGGCTACAGGGAGTTAGCTAAAACTAGTCAAGCAGGTAAACACACTACTCTTATCAAAAGAGTGTTAAAAACAAAACAAAAAAGATTTGTTTGTGTAGGTTCTCAGTCGCACAGACGATAGAGAGGTAACGAGCCATATTAAGTATGAATAGGCTAAGATGTGCTCCTACTTTTAGCACCAAGAGAGGAGGGACTTAGAGGTTAACTCCTCCTTCTGGTTCACTCTTAAGAGACCCACAGCGTGCTCAAGGCGTTATTAAGCTGATGACGATCTAAACGTCCTACACGTTGAAGATGAAGACTAAAGAAATTTTGCCTACGAAAAAAAAAAAAAACAGCCAAAGATGAATTTCGAACTCAGTAGACAATAAAGATTTCTATTTCTAAATAATAATATAAGTTAAATATTGAAAATATGTGAAAATGCCCACTGAAAATGGTTCTGTTACCCACTTTTTGGTCCCGATCCACTAGTTGAGAACCACTGCCCTAAACCATTTCAGGAGGGCTAACATCTCTGCCACCCTGCACAGGCAAATTCTACTTTCCATCAACATTATGAGTTTCATTCTTTTGCTACTTTCTGCTAATATCTCACTAATGCATTCACTTACAGTAGTTACACTGTGACTGCATGAACATCAAGAAGGTGGTGGGTTTTATTCCCTTGCAGGAGGAGTTCGCGCCAGGTGGCTACAAAAAGCTACGCATTGTTGCTTTCTAAGTTTTCATTCCCAGCCTTCTTCTACTCGCATCATGCCTAGCTTCCAGCCAACCCACAAGTTTACCATCTTTCGCCACTTGTTATGTTCTGCGTGAGTGAGCCCATTCGACTTGTGGCCCTTTGGAGAGGCTGAGTGAGCAGTCTTTCCTGCGTGTTTATTATGCGAATCCACTCAGCTCCTGCGGTCCGCGAAGCAGGAAAACAACACAATCAGGGCCCAACGAATGAAACACCAGCAGCAGGTGACTCATACTGGGACATAATGACGAGTTTAACGCCTGAGCACATGGACAATAACTACATCCTCCAATGGGAACAAGGACTGCAATTCACTTATGAAAAGCACTGCAGTTCAGATTTTGTCTCTTTGAAACTGGTTTTGTCTAAACAGTTGCATAGGCCTTTTAGTTTTCGATTATTGAGGATAAACTGTCTTTCCTTTGATTTGAAAGGACAAAACAGCAATTATGGCTTTGGAATAGTCTATTGAAAGGTTCAAAAAGTACAGCCCATTCAAACGTTTGAAGTTTCAGCTGCCCCGGGGCAATCTGCTGGAAACACGCGCTCGTTTTAACACGGACATTGTTCAATAATCTCATAAAAACACAAAAGTCATGTTGGCTATTGGCCCAGATCATTTTAATAAGGATAATGACATAGTTTATTGTTTAAAGGGGATATAGTATTATGCGCTTCAGTTACAATGTGATGCCTCGTTTAAAGTCCTGGCAGCCAATCAGAGTCGCGGACGTGCACCTCCTCCACAAAGTCACATCTAGTCAAAGGCAAAAGCTGTGATTGGTTGATCTATGTGTAACACGAGGAAACAGACAGCAAATACTTTGAATCTCCCACTTCCAAGTGATTTTTGATAAATATATTGCTTTCCCGTTTTAGTGCTTTTATGTTTTCACTTTTTGTGTTATTAATATAAAAAAATATAAAATACAGGAGCAACGCAGACGTTTGAACGAGTTTGCCTTGTGTCATGAGAGCAGCAGAACACAGAGCGCAACTAGCCTTTCGTCAGTGAGCAGCTACATGCAGTGCCCGGGGACCCATCTACAAATCTTGAGCCAAAGTAATGCTCAGAATCACCTGCTCGAGGATTAAACTATTGTGCATGTTTTGGATTGATGAGGGAAACCGGACCAACCTGAGGAAATGCACCTATAGACACAGGGGGCCTCAATCATGAAACAAACTTGCGCACAAATTTGTTCTTAAGGCCTACTTAAGAATAGTTTTGGCTCAGGTTCGTTCTTAGCTGAAAGAGTTAGCCTGGATGAACAAATCCTAAGAACACGCACAGAATAGCTGCAGTTTAAGAATATTATCAGTCAAAATGAACCCAAAAATTCTACATATTTCTAGAAATGATTTCATTAAAAAAATTAAATATATTTTTTGAGAGAATGAAAGTGATCAGAGATGGAATAGAGCAGAGACAGAAATCAGACTTTCACAGGTGACAGCTGCAGCTCATTAGTTGCTGCTCTGGGCAGGGTCAAACATGTCGTGATCAGAGGAGGGGACTTTAGACAAAATACGTAGGCTATTTATTAGAGTGACGTAATGAAAAAAATAATCTTGCTCACTTCCTGCCTCCAGCTGATGTCACTGATGATGTAAGCAAAGGGTCATAGTCAACATAATGTAAATGTCATGATAATGAGGGACAGTGGTGTTCTTAGCGTCACGTTCATGACCCTCTTTTAACAAGAGTTTGTCTTCTTGAGAACAATTTGTGAAATCAGATCTAAGATTTTCCAGAAACTTCTTAAAGTCGTACTAAAAAAAACTTTCATGACAAGTCGACACAGAAAGGGCTGCATGGACCGGGAATCGAACCTTCTTGCTGTGAGAACTCACCACTCAGCCAAGGTCAAGTTGATTCAAATGTAGAGAACAATAAAGTTGATACAAATCACCATCTTTCTATTTCTAACTTTCATTTATTATTCCACTATGAGAAAACTTTCCTCGCTCAAAAGAAAAACTCAAACCAAGTGGATTACATCGACCTACAACCACATCTCTCCCACGTTACTACTCAATTTGTAAATTGAATATTTATGACTAAAAGCACACATTTAGGCGCTCCCTGGCCGTGTCTGTCTGCTCAAACAGAATGGTAGAACGCGCTCGTTTCATTGTGGCGCGTGAACGTCTCTGTCAGAAATCTGTTTACCGCCTCACGTTCCCAGAGGCACAGCCCTCTCGACGCGCGCTACCTCTATTTTTCTGCCAAAAAAAAAACGGCTTTAAACAACAGCGTTTTGAGGCCTTTGTGATCGCAGCAGGAAGGATGTCAGCGCCGCAGCCTCCGAGGACGAATTAGAGCTAAAGGAACAGCATTGTAGACATATGTAAATGTTCAAAGCGGGAATCTCTAAAAGCCGACTGCGAGATTCAACTCTCCCATAGACACAAAGTGTTCACTCAATGATTTGATGCTTATCATTAGCTATAGCTAAAGTCAGTTTTGATGACTCATATGAATAACATGGACCAACACCCCGGAGCCTTTTATAATTAACTTGAACTTTCAAGAGTAAGTTCACAGCCATCAAATAAGTCTCTAAATTATGATCATAATTGCACGTTCTCACACAGTTTTGCACATTCAGGATTTATTTTGGATGCCTTAGTAATATTTTATAGCTAGACATAATGGACAAGTTGAGAGCTGATAAAGACTGTATCGGATCGGGATCGGCAAACATTAAGAGTTAAAATATCGGATCGGGAGTGAAAAAAAAAACAGATCTACACACATGCAACAATACAGAGAAAAGTGACACACGTCCTAACAAAAAGGATCTATTTTTCCCACAATTATATTTTTTCTCTTTAATAGCTATATCATAGTTTATGGTTGATTGATTGATTGAGGTGCAAGAACATTGGATGATCAACTAAGCACAATGAGCCATTGAGAATGAAATTAAAATGAAGCCTAGAGCCTAAATTTAACGTGGGTCAGACCTCCACCTCAGCCTATCAGCGCAAGAGCCACACCTCCGTCGCAGCCAACCATCGCCCTCGGTCCTGCTTTTAAACTACTTTTGTCTCCGAGTCATATCCAGGTTGAATTGTTTTTATTATTTATTATCGTCCAAGCTCCTGGAGTTGAGATTTTCAAATCTCACTGGGTTGATTGAGTTGAGGAGGTTTCCCTTCTCTCCATAGCTTGTTTTCGTTCTTGTTTCAAACTGTATGACTATGTTTTCCAGTCTTATAATTGAGCCAAAAGAAGTCGACAATATTGCAAAATTTCAACTATATTGGATTAATCCTGATGGGCCGCAGAACTTTCGGAAAGATATATTACTAAAATAAATGAATAACGAAGTCCTACAGTTGTGTTATTTTTGGCTTATGACTTTAAATGGGCTGCAGCAGGAGCCTGGGCTGCTGTTGGGAATATGAAAATTACAAAAACCTTTTTCGTCATGTAAATCTATCAAATAATGACTGAGGTATTTAAAAAAGGAAAACATTTTGCTTTGCACCTTTCGTTCATTGTAATAGAAAGATACCATGTGACTTTGGTACGGCCCAAATCTAGCGGAGACTGATGTGTGAGTAAAAAGTGGACAGAAAAACCTTGTTCTGCCGTTCTGCCGACTGTGGAGATGCATTAGGTTCTGATTAGGTGTGTTGCATCCATCCATCTTCTTCCAGTTATCCGTTGCCGGGTCGCGGGGGCAGAAGTCCAAGCTGCCCAGATCACATAGCACCAGTCCCTTATGGCTCCTCCTGCAGGTGGTGGGTCCACGGGAGGACTGCCTACAAAACATGGAGCATTTCACACTTTTGTACTCTTTTCATACTTTTTCACAACATTCTAAAGAGTATCTAAAATTGAGGTGGAGGGCAGCTGAAAATTCTATAGTGGTAACAATGGTAACTGTCAAAATGCAGATTTCTAGTCTTAGTTTATTGCTAATTTCTCTGTAATTCTTTGGCCAATCCGCATGAAACAAAAACTGTCACAAAGTTCAAAGTCTTCTCAGTCAGCACATATGAACTAAGGTCTAACTATTTTCTAATAAAAGGTGTCCAAAAGTGGAGACAATATTCAAAAACGCTGGCCAGTAGAAATAACTTTAAGAACAATATGGTAGCTTTGTGAATCCAATCAATTGTCAATTTTTTGAACATTTTTCTCTGATAGAGTTATATTGGCTCCTGCTCCAAATGAAGAATTATATAACGTGAACACAACCTAATGCGGATTTCCTTTACTTTCTTATGGCCTCACGGACCACACAGAGTATGGAAACTTTGGACTGACAACCAACACATTTTATGGCTACTACTCTTCCACCTGTCACGCTACCACTGAGAATCTTAGCCCCAATATAGATATCAATACAGCGAGTCCTCTGGTCTGCAAAGGGAATTAAACACCAAATGTTGAAGCAAAACAAAAGCAACAGCCCTCCAAAGCATTTTAATTTTCAGTATCGGGAGTCGTTGTGATAATTTGCCCTGTAGAAATGGCTTACAAAGTGTCGAACCAGTTCTGAAGCGTTTAATAAGCCTAAGGAGACAGAGTTTGGCTGAGGCACTCTCCTGTCATTCAGTCTTAGCACATGTTTTGTATTTTTCTTTTGTAATCTAATGCAGCGTCCCTTTAAAACCACACTGCTAATTACTTTACTTAATCAGCCTCTTCGTTGGGGAATTATTTTTGTAGCCCGAAGCAAATGGTAAACCTCGTATAGAATGGCTTTTGGAAAATTATGATTAAAACGCTTAATCCTAGAGGCTGGTTTTACTCCAGGATTTGATACGTCTTCATCTGCTCAGGGGAAATTGATATTGCTGAATTACACCTGAAGATAATCTGGATTAATGCAATTAGTGAGGCTCCATTTAACACAATCTGATTCTGTGTATGATGCTTTGCAATGTTTTCATTATATATATTGTATAACAATGAGAATATCTTTATGTAAAAGACGCATGAGAGGTTAGTTCTCTCGCCTCACAGCAATGAGGTCCCTGGTCCAAATGTACACCTTGTGGGGCCATTCTGTGTGGAGTTTCCAATGATTTCCTTGGTTACTTGTTACTGAGTCATGCATGATTTGACCATTGTTCAGACTGTGTGGAGTATAGGACTGTAGATGTGCTAAAACAACTAAATATGAGTATAATTCAATCACAAAATGCACTCTTCTTTTACATCTTCCTTCTTTGTGATCACCACAGCAGTTTCATCAAGAATTCATTGTTGGATTTCAAAACTTTGTCTTTAAAAGTGCCACATTGTAACAGTGTGTCAGCTATATTACAACTTGTATTAAATACCCAACCCCCATGGCCCCAAGTGAGACCTGAGGCACTGCAGGGGTCTCCCAAAAGTTGTCTATATAAAACATATCAACAAGTTTGAGAGTTACTTTAAATGTATTTGATTAATAGTACTTTGAGTCATTTTTGAGCCAGTATTTTTCCTATTTGTGCTTTTGCAAGAATAGTGCATAGTTTTGGATGGCGTGAATTCTCATTGGGACCTTATGGGATTTTCAGAACAAGAAGGAGGCAGAGACGCTCTGGACTTGCAATGGATGAACCTCAGTGGTTCTAAAACTATACATGTACCACTGGAACCTGGGCTTCTTCAGGTGGTACTCACCATCTGCATATGAACATGAAACAAATAGAAAGAATAGAATAGCATAGAAAGAATGCACATAGATTATATTACTCACAATGTGAAAGATTAAGAATTTTAAGGTACATTTTGACTTTGATAATATCCTAAACCGGCTGATATTTCTGTGTAAGAGTCCTCCTGACTGTTGTTAGGATTTGTTCTTTCAGAGAAACTATTTCCGCAAATTTTTCGAATGCCAAAAATGTTCTCAGGAAGGCCTTAAGATGCCCCTGGGAGCAGCAGGGCCATAGGCAAGTATCAACGACTTAGAGAGTAGCTCAGGGAGACAATGGACCCTCGTTAAGTACTTAGCAAGTACTTTCAGCACTAAGAGAGGAGGGGCCTAGAGGCTGACTCCTCCTGCTGGTTCACTGCCTTGATAAACCCACAGCGTGCTCCAGGCCTTCAGTAGCTGATGACAATCTTTGGAGTAAGATCGAAACGTCCTACACTTCAACTACAGAGTACAGATGAAGACTGAAGAATTTTTGCCTACGATGGACAACTCCTGTACGACTTCACACCTTCATGAATGATGCCCAATGTCATTTTTACTTTAGTAAAGCATACAGTAAGTGTTTAGTTTAGATATGTTTAACATCCAGTTTTGACATAAAATAGTCAAATTTCGATTTAATTAAGAATGAATGAATGACTTTGTTTTGGTTGCTTTCCTCCATCACATCATATTTACAGTTCAAATTCAAATCAACACAACCAAAAAAGGGCTGGGCAGAAGCTTTTTTTTTTTAGCCACCCTGCACATCACATCAAACTCAGCATTTGTCATAAACAGAATTCCTCAATTAACACTATATATTTCCATCAGTGAATTCACATGAATTATTTCACATTTTAAGGTTTTTAAAAACTTTGACAGTGTATTTATCAACTTAAATTGATCACTGAGCTCATTCCACATTTTAACTCCTAAAACAGAACCACTTCTTTGAGTTGTTCTTACTTTGCTTGTTTCAAACCGAAGCAAACCTCTTAAAATATAATGTCCAGTTCTTTAATTGAAGAAGGATTGAACGCCTGTTGGGAGGCTCCCCAAGCCTTGGCTGCCCTTGAAATGTCAACTATTGTATGAAGTGATACTTGATGTGAGAACTTTGAGAATCATTCCTCTACCCTATTGGGATTCACAAAAGTTTTGAGTACAAGTTTTCGCACTTTGGACTCTCCCCATGTACAGTAGACTGTAGTACTCCGTAGCACTGCGGCTACGGTTACATTTTTGAGCTCTCTTGCCAAAATGGGGGAAACCGCTCATCGACCGGTTGCGTGCAGCTGTGGACCACCATTAACACCGTGCCATGAATCCAATCTTTCCCAGAGGTTCGAAAAACAAACCGTATGCTTCTCTGAACTGAGGCTGCAAGTAGCATCTGTCAATAACCTCCAAATGAAAGGTTTGATTATACAGCTGGCTGGCTCGGGGCCATCTCTCCACAGACAGGAGCGGAGCAGAAAGACGGAAAAGAAAAGTAAGAATTTGGTTGTTTGACTTAAACCCGGGCCCTTCCTCGCTCCTTCTTTGCACGGGCCGCAGCTGAAATCGCACCAGTCAAAACAAATGTGGGATGCCAATCTTATAAACACACCCAGCTCCACCTATACACACACAAACCTGGGTTCACTTAGCTACTACGGAGTCAAGTTCAGAGCCATCGCCCCCTTTTAAGCTTTCTATTGAGTTAGAAAACTATAGTTGTTGGATAGTTTTGATCAGGAAGTGGCCGCAGCCCGAGAATACCATGGCGTTAAAGAGAAAGTTGTTGCAAGAGCCGATGACCCATATAACATAAAACTAAATTCCTACAGGAGACAGTAAAGATTATTGAACGGATAATGGTGTTCTAATCCCTGGCAGGTACTGTAGAGGCGACGGCGTTTCAGTCGGCTTTTGAAGGGGAGCCAAACGGGCCCCTAGCTCTGTACATAAGCCAGGACATCCACTGAAGCCAATACTCTACCAATGTATACGCCAGAGATTGTGAACGCTGTGGTACGATTGCTACTGGTGATACCCAATCAGTAGCTCCGCAGTTATCTAACCATTTGGATTTGACAATACCTGTGCACTGGAATATGTCATCATGTAACATTTGACAATTCTATTATCTAGCATGAATAGGCTAAGATGTTTTCCTACCTTTAGAACCAAGAGAGGAGGGACTTAGAGGTTAACGTCTCCTTCTGGTTCACTCTTAAGAGACCCACAGCGCGCTCAAGTCTTTATTCGCTGATCACTTCAACTACAGAGTGCAGATGAAGACTGAAGAATCTTCGCCTACGATGGACAACTCCTGTACGACTGAGAACCTACACAGATAGAGTAGAAAGTATTATATTTGTTTGCCAAATGTAATGGAGTAAAAGTAATACGTTCGGACCAGAGGAGACCGATCCTTCCAGGCTGTTGCTCCCAGGCTCTGGAATGATCTTCCGCTCTCTCTGCGATCCATTGATTCTGTTGAGACTTTTAAAAGCGATCTGAAGACTTTTCTTTTTGCCCAAGCTTTTTCTTTTGGGCTGTCTTTGATTTTGTGTTGTCTTGGCCTTGTAATTCTGTGTTTTATATTTGTATTTTTGTATATGTATTTTAATTGTGTTGTGAAGCACTTTGTGACTTCTCTCTGTGAAAGGTGCTATGTAAATAAAATGTACTTACAGTACAGATCCTCAAAAAGTCTACTTAAAGGCACTATACCTGAATTTTTCATTAGAAATAAAATCCCATTTCTTCATAGAGATGAGTTTATAAGCACTTTTCACAACTTGCAGGGTCACTTTTTCTGGTCACTGTCACGGAAAACAAATGTTTGACTTTACAATACACTAAAGGAGGACAAAACAGATTTCATTCCACTACTATGAAAAAAAAAAATCAGGTTTAGTGCCTTTAAGTGCAGTAATTTACTTCCGGACTGACCACCACCGCACTTTGCCATCCTCGGTGTCCTGGGTTCGAGTCCCAGCTCTGACAGTTAGCCGCTCATCCCTTCCTGCTCTTCCCCCGCTTTCATGCGCAACTGTCTGGCACTGCCACCTGTCACGGGAGACATCCATGAATCACTAGCTTTTATATTTGCCCACTTCGCAAAACAACCAATAAAAACAACTTTCCGCAGAGCCGTATCTACCCTCCATCTCTCCTTCCTCCCCGGTCCGTTCGCTCCTTTCTTCTCGTTCTCATGCTTTTACAGTGAGGTGCCCGTGAAAGCTCTCTTTGTTGCTACGCTCTGGGGACTTTGAATGGCACCAAACAAGCGCCAAAGTGCAGCCAGCGAGCCCCACAAGACGGGCACTGAAAGGCATTCTTCCCCTGACTTCTCCCTGGACTCGCCACAATGGGCACGGCCACTCCTTTCTAGTCAGGCCCGCGCTAATGGCTAAGACAATATTTGCAGGAATGAAGGGGGATTTCATTTGCATTCAGGAGCCCGTCTAGGTTCCCCTTTTCAGCCGGCCGCGCCGCTGCCTCTCAAACCTCGGGCCGATTCCCGCTTTGATTTTCGCCGACGCGCCCCTCCCACCGTTGACACCAGACCCCCGAAAAACTCTGTCGTTTTTTTTTCTTTTTTTTTTTTACTCTTTCAAAGACCATTTTACAGCCCTGAGCTTGAACTCGCTAATTCAAATGGCAAAAAGCAAGACGGGAGAAAGGAACAGGTGTGGTGTGGGAAAGTGATCAACAAGCAATCGAATGCAAGGAAATTGAACGTTGCCATAGAAATTGGCCATTTTGTTGGAAAAAGGCAAAGCTGTATAGACCAAAATTAGCTAAAAATACAAAAGGCCATATAAAAAAGTAAGAAAAGAGCAGTGTAACATCAGCATAGCCTTGTACAGTTGTGGCCAAAGGTTTATACCCTTTTGGCCACAAAACACAAAAATCTTTTCTTCCACTCATGGTTAGCGGTTGTCAAAAATTCTTCAGTCTTCATCTGTACTCTGTAGTTGAAGTGTAGGACGTTTCGATCTTAGTCCAAAGACCGTCATCAGCTTAGTAAAGACTTGAGCACACTGTGGGTCTCTAAAGAGTGAACCAGAAGGAGGAGTATCCTCCTCGTCTCTTGATGCAAAAAGTAGGAGAACATTTAGCCTATTCATATTTAATATGGCTCGTTACCTCTGTATTGTCTCACCCTGGGACAGGGTAACGAGCCATATTAAATATGAATAGGCTAGATGTTCTCCTACTTTTAGCTCCAAGAGAGGAGGGACTTAGAGGTTACTCCTCCTTCTGGTTTACTCTTTAGAGACCCACAGCGTGCTCAAGTCTTTAGTAGCTGATGACGATCTTTGGACTAAGATCGAAACGTCCTACACTTCAACTACAGAGTACAGATGAAGACTGAAGAATCTTTGCCTACGATGGACAACTCCTGTACGACTGAGAACCTACACAAATGGTTAGTGGTTGTGCAAGGCCATTTATTGTGAAAGAACTGAGTTTACTCTTTTGAAATCCTAATGAAACAGAAACTACTCAAATGTCCCTGATCTAACGTTTACATGACCTTCAACAACTGCCAGGAAAATTGTTCAGGAGCAAAGAAAAACTCACTTCAGCTGAAATACAGGACTCTCTGACAAAATTGATGTTTGTTTCAAGATGCACAATATGTAAACTTTTGATCAGGGACATTTGGCTAGTTTCTAGTTGAAAAGCGTAAACAAACAGGGTTTTTTTTGACAATAAATGGCTTCTCGCGAGAGATCACCAATGGAAAAAATGTTTGGGAATCACTCTATTAGACCACGATTTAACCAAATGTTGTTGATTAGTTGGTGCGTAAAAAATCATAAACTAAGTGTTACCTATTTTACTTAATTTTAGATTACCTTTTGCAATATTTAAAAGACCACACAACAAGTTCATACCGTGCAAGTAGTGGCTGTACATATTCGCAGTGCAATGCGGCGCCAGATATTAGACAGGATTGAATTTAGCAATGTTATGTAATATTGAATCTCTTGTCTCCCTTATGTATTAAGAGCTGATTACTGTTTACATTACGCAGCGTGACGGGAGAAGTAGCTGGCAGACATAACAAAAATGCATTCATCATGTCGAGCTTCCAGACGCAGCGAGGGAGCACATACATTTGCATCTTCATCTAAGTTTTCAGACGACACGGAACATATAAATAGGCAACAACTCGGGCAAAGTTTCTTCTAAGCGAAATCCTGGGTTTGCCTGCGTCGACGACTCAAATATTCAGTTCTTCTCACTTTAGGTTTAGCTATGTATGGATTCAATATGCAGGGATTTCAAATGTCTCCAATCGGTGCGCTGCGTATGTGTCTCACTTGATGTGGATAAGTGCTGTTTTTCAATAGCCCTGAACTGTGAACGTGCTTAAGTTATTTCAAATCCAAAGAAATCGGATTCAAAAAGTGGCACAAAAGTTGTTGGCAAAACCACTTGAATTGTTTTTTTTTTGGCAAAAGTCAACCCAAAGTTACTATTTTGTTTTAAAGACTTCATGCACCAATAAGAACACTAAATGAAATGAAGTACAGATGACATCTCAAGAACTATTGTCCACTAATATGCAAGTAGGGTTATAGGAACATCAGATCCGGTACCAGAATCCAGGCCAATGGCAAATATCCTCCGGCCTCTTACCATTTTAGTTTTAAGTTGTGTTTTCTTCATGCGTGTGTCCATTTGTAAATATTGACATGTTTGGTCCATGCGACGCACGTAAAGCTGCAATCCATATATGATCCGATTCTGGAAGATGCCAGTAGCAAGGGTCAAAACTATAAAGCAACTTTTCTGTATTCAGACCAGGAAAGTCCTTTGGTCCGCTTGTTTGGTCCGGACCAAAAGCGGACTTTATTTTTTTCATTTGGTGCTGTTCCTATTCAGACTGTACTTTTTGCAAGTGAACTATATTACGTAAATACAACCACGCATTTGACGATCGGCGCTCCCATTGGACAGCAAGGACTAGGGGCAGCACACAGAGCACAGACCTGGAAATGGAGGAAAACATGGAAGTCCTACGTCATAGGACTTCCAGTTGCTCCAGCTCTGTCCACGACTCATTGGGCCTCATTCATGAATATTTTCTTAAGAAAAAGTTCTTAAGTACAACTTAGGAGAAACTTAAGAAAAACTTAAGTCTGACTCACGAAGCTTTCTTAAGAAGACAAAACTATTCTTAAAGAGAGATGATTTTTTGTGCGTAAGAGTCCTCCTGACTGTTCTTAGGATTTGTTCTTCCATAAGAGTTCTTTCAGCTAAGAACAAATTTATGCCCAAAATGTTCTTAAGTTGGCCTTAAGAACAAATTTGTTCGTAAGTTTGTTTTGTGAATGAGGCCCATTGTTTGTAGTATCCAGGAAGTGTTAGCGTTAGCAGCAGTGAAGAACTTATTTTTCCCACGGTGTCTTTCTAATCTACGGTGGCACGTGTATCCTGGAGTTGTTTCGGATCGAGGCAGTTTGTTTTCAGACCTGATTCAGACCTGATTCAGACCTGAAGCGAACCGCACCAGAGTCCATTTGGAAGCGGACCGAGACCACCTAAAAAAGTGGGTCTCGGTCCGGTACTCTGATCCGCACCAGGATTTGTGTGTATTCACACCTACATGAGAGCAGTGCAGGTCTGAATACACCCTTAATGATGTTGTGATTACACTCTTGCAACCAGACAGTAGGTTTTTCTTTTCTTTCAATGTTCAATGTTCGATTCTTATCCTGATTTATTGAGTTTTCAATAAACAAGGAAAAATTTGAATTTATTCACTAATAACTAGCTTTTTATCCAAAATCACCTCTGAAAAAAATCTTTATCTGTAATCTGTTCTTTAAAAAAAAAAAAATTTGCCAGGTAATTTCCAGGATTTTCCAGGACACGTCAAAAATGGGTCAGGGTGCCATTTTCAGCGGTTAACGGGGAAACGGTTGCCTGGCTAGCCACACCCACTTCCTGTCTGCAGACTTCCCTGTCAAATGCACGAGAAGTTAGTCTAGCAGAGCCAGGCTAGGGAAACGGGGGTCTGCGGGGAAACGGGGGTCTGCGGGGAAACGGGGGTCTGGGTATTCACCCATTAACTCTCTCATTCATACGCATTCATTTGTACGCCGACACTGGAGGCAAGATGGGTGGGGTGTCTTGCCAAAGGGCACAACAACACAGAATAAGGTAATTTTCTGGGCCGAGTTCTTGATACAGTGAAATGTAAGATATATCTGAATGTAACGGACCAGGAGGCCGAGATCTGCACATGTATTTTCATTTAAAATAACAGTGACACCCTCCGCTCCCATCGGACTATTAAAGACAATCCGTGGACCAGGGCAGAATGATCCTTTAAACTCCTGCAGCTGTTGGATTAATATGGACAAAGCCGAAATGACTCTTTAAACCTGTGTGTGGAAACTCGAGGCCTGATGATATTTCAATCAGCGCCGCTCCGTGGGACAAGACACAGAAGGTAAACTTCTTTGGAGGTTTGACAAATAGGAAGGAACTGACACTAAGGGGTCGTCAAATCAAAATCAAAATCCATTCAAGTTTGTCAGACTTGGACAGGCTTTTACTGTATATTAAGGCGAGACACTGCGGGTGAATAGGGAAAAGTGATATCATGATGAAACATTGTAAACTACGGCTATAAATATGAGAAAAAAATTGTTTTTGGAGGTTTTCTGTCATTTTATGTTTCATATCAAAGTTAGGTATTTTATGCATAAAAATTGCCAAAATTGACTATATGTCTGGCAACAAAATCTAAAAAATGGATAGACCCAGGTTTGAATGTATGTTTTTACTTTGTTGATGCATTAGTTACAAAGATTTGTTCAGAGGAGATTGTTTTTTGATAGCAGATAGAACTGAAACAATAATATCTGCTGCTGTTGAGCTTAGAAGCAGTGTTAATTTCGTCGACTAAAATATTTAGTCATAATTTTAGTCACAGTAATATTTTTGGTGACTAAAATTAGACTAAAACTAAATTAAAGATAGTTCATGAGACTAAAACTATGACTAAAATCTCCAGATATTTTCGTCGACTAAAAAAAGACAGTGAAAGAAAATGATGATAAGAGACTAAAAATGATCCAAACTTCAGTAACTTCAGTTTGAAAGAGCCTTGTATCATTTAAATTCACCTCCAAAGGATCAGCTCTGTGTTTCAATAATGTGGGAGACACTTCATGAAGCAGAGAATATTATTAAATATGTTTGAAAACAATAATATAAATGTAAAGTTTAGTCACTATATTTCAAATTTAGTCGACTACATTTACCCGGAATTTTTGTTGACTAAAACTATCACAATTTCTTTTGACTAAATCTTGACTAAAATCAAATTGCATTTTCGTCAAAAGACTAAGACTAAAACTAAATTAAAATTTGCTGCCAAAATTAACACTGCTTAGAAGTACAAAATGTTTTAATGTATAATCCCTAGATAGTCTTAATACTACCCAACAGTACCTTGTAATTTAAAATGATACTTGTCTGTTCCTGGGGATTGGTTTCGAAGTTACAGTATATCTATCTGGAAATAGTCTGTGGTAGTAGATAGTAGAAAGCATGTTCATTCATTGACATAAGCTAACTTTTTTCATTTGGCTTTATTCTCTTATGTCTCAAAATGTGTCTGACCGAATAAACTAAACTACTTCTTCTACATGTCTGGAAGCAAAAGTTAAATGTTGGAGTTTGTACTGTGTTTTTCTAAATTTTGACACCAATAATTTCCCTTTTAATTGATCCCGGGACCCTCTCGCTGTGATGGTTAACCACTGCGCCTCCATGCCAAAAGAGAGAAACTTGTATCATGTTGACAAGTATTCGGGAGACATTATATTTATTATTATTATGTACATGCGACTGTCACCACCGAAACCTGGACATATGGACTAACTCATGCATCCTCCCCTCATTCCCGCTGCCTGTCTTCTGTCACTGGCTTCTGGCTGTGTCTTCATCCCCTGCAGCTACGATCGGATTAGACCTGACATGTTTAAGGAAGTGACTTTGGCAGCGTACACGTATCCCCCGTGCCAGCTACGACTCAATAACCTTGTATCGCGGGGGCAGGTTTCAACACCGTGTCTGTCTGTCAAAAAAGTGGCTCAAATTAATCCCCGCGGACAGGAGAAACACGCGAGTTTGCCGAGAATTAAGCCCGCTATCATTATCCTTGTCAAACGAGATGGCAGACGGAGAGCCGCGCTGTTGGTAAACCCATCATTGTGGTTTGATTTTTAGCGAGGAATTAGCCTTGATTTGGTAAAAAAAAAAAAAAAAGGGTGAGTTGGCAGTTGGATTGGAGGTGTGCCGCATGGGAACAGTTTGGTGGAATAATAGCCTTGTCAGGCGGGCAGGTATGAAGGGATATGGCAGAAATGTAAATCTTAAGCGGCTTAAAGGTAATGTATGTAGCATTTGCTGGAATCGAGTTAAATTGGTGTTGTCAGTTTGGGTAATTTATATTGTGTTTTTAAGGCGAGGCACTGCAGGTGAATAGGGGAAAAAAGTGTAATTGAGTGATATCGATTTGAAACTTTTGCTGTCACGCATTATGGGAGTGTGGCACCACAAAGACAGCCCATTTTCAATCTTACTCCCTGGCCAGTTGTGTAACCTGACTGTGTGTGCAGCCAACTACAGGCCTATCACCCTGAAATCATCCTGAAGTTGTTTCTCAATCTACCTGCTGGCCACGCATGACACCACCTTCCAAAGCTCGACATTACTGACATAAATATGAGAAAAAAATGTATTGCAAGTTTCCCGTCACTTTATGTTTTCATATAAAAATTGACTCGGTGCATTACGTTCGAGTCAAGCTAGCGTGAGCTCAAAGAACGCACCTTCATTTCCGGTTCCGATGCTTCTCATTAGCGTAGCCTTGTTACAAACAGTATGTATAAAGTTACATCCACAACACTACGGAGGTAAGTAGGCTATGCTAATGAGAGGCGCAGGCAGGCAAACCTTTTTAAACAGGAAGGCAGGGGAAGTGATGCCTCTGATTGGCCAGGTAAGTGAGGACAACGCAGCCTCTGATTACTTACTTACTTACTGCCCGGTACACCATAGGTGTGTAGGGCAGCAACAAAGTCTCGCCATCTCCTCCTGTCCTTAGCCTGGTTCTGCAGAAGGCCCCAAGTGAGGTTTTTGTCCTTCATCTCGGCTTCCACTGTCCGTCTCCAGGTGGTTTTGGGGCGTCCCCTCTTCCTTTTGCCTTCAGGAGTCCAGAAGAGGGCAGTTTTGGTGATAGAGTCAGGATCCTTCCTTAGAACATGTCCTAACCAAGTCCATCTTCAATTCATTATGACCATAGGCATGTCATCCTGATGGCATTTGGTAAGAAGAGCTTGATTGGAGATCGTTTCTGGCCAAAAAAAACCTCCTCAAACAGCCTCTGATTGGCTAACCCTAAACCCAACCCTAACCTTAAGGATAGTGATGATTGAGCATTTTATTGAGATTCATTGACTCAACCCTCTTAAGCCAATGAGAAACCGCCATCGGCATCACTCCCCCTGCCGTTCTGCAGTTTAAAAAATGTACAGCCGGCATCGAAGTGGAGATGAAAGTGGAGTTCGTGGAGCTAACGCTAGCTTGACTCGAACGTTATGCAGTCAATTGCCTTCCATTTCAATGCACAGGAGATTTTTTAATAAGCTAGTTATCAGTGAATAAATCTATAAAAAAATACATAACATTGACTTGTATTTTGGTGTTCAAAACTCAGTAAAAAAGCAAGGAGTTAGATGAAAATATCTAACACGGTGGTGCAACGTTCACAGCTAGTAAGTTGGGGGTTCAACTCCCGTGCCGGATGGGGCCTTTCCGTTCTCTCTGTGTTTACGTAAGTTTCCTCTGGGTGCTCTGATCTCCCCTACCACTTAAAACATATAAAATAGAGCCAGGTTGAATGAGAGCGTATGTGTGTGAGAGTGGGACAATGGAAAGGAAATTTAGCCCATGGCTACGGTCCGCAGTGGCATGTTTACATGCATGTGTTTGCATATTATGTGTTCATTAACATGCACTGTCCCGAACAAATAAACAAAAATAAAAAAAAATGAAATGTGTTGTCAAAATGAACACGACATGCAATCTATGCAAACAGGTTTGTGTAGGTTCTCAGTCGTACAGGAGTTGTCCATCGTAGGCAAAAATTCTTCAGTCTTCTTCAGGCACCCACAGCGTGCTCCAGGCCTTCAGTAGCTGATGACGATCTTTGGAGTAAGATCAAAACGTCCTACACTTCAACTACAGAGTACAGATGAAGACTGAAGAATTTTTGCCTACGATATGCAAACAGGTGTTTAACTTAAGGTTTAGGTCAAAAGACAGTGAACGCATCCATTTCCTAATTATTTGTCACATATAAAATACAATAAGTACATTAGATACAAGACTTTACCTATTTTCCACCTGTTAATCTCCACAGACAGACTCACCCCCCACGTCTGACCGACCTCCTCCTTCTGTCATTCGGGCTCAGATCAAGCTTTGCTAATGTACCCTACAATTAAGTCATTTTGCAGGAATTCGGTTGGTGTGTGCCGCGGAGCCGTTGAGCGGTGGCTGGAGCCGCTCTGGTCGCCCTCACCGTGTTATTTAGTGAAGACTCTGTGATGTGCACGTCCAGAGGCTGCCAGACGTCTGCGCCCGAACAGGAGACGAGAGGACGAGTCAGCACCACAGACACAGGGCTCTGTTCATCACCGTTCTGCTCCGGAGGGGATCCTACGCCTCACAATATACCTGTAAGGAAATGTGGAATGACAGTGGGCAACGTTTGGGTATTTTGATAAAATATGATTACGGTGAGACACTGTAGGTGAATAGGGAAAACATGTAAATTGAAGAAGAGAAGAAGAAGAGCTTTATTTATAGAGTGCCTTTCACAGACATGGAGCACCTTACATGAGATGATTGTTGCATTCACTCCAGTGGTAACCAGCTGCCCCTTGAAGCAGACCGACAGGCTACACACATCTTGCGCCAACGGACCTTCCGACCACCACCATTCAGTCACCCAGACATCATTCATCCTGCCTATTGTACATGTTTTTAGTGGTAGGGGAAACCGGAGCACCCAGAGGAAATTGAGTGATATCAATTTACTTTTGCTGTGTATTACTGCCATACATATGAGAAATAAATAAAGACTTGCACGCAGGTTTTTAGTAGCTGATGACGATCTTTGGACTAAGATCGAACCGTCCTACACCTCAACTACAGAGTACAGATGAAGACTGA
>OMNZ01073033.1:35572-45910 GCA_900303255.1 Lesueurigobius sanzi | reverse complement strand
ACGGTCATCGGTTAACATCCCTACTGCTAACTGCAGTATTTTGCGCCGCGATCAAAAAGTAGTATTGTGAAACCAATGCAATGACTAAGAGCTTCAAATGACATACAGTAGTATGCCATATTCACTTGGATTAATTTGGTCAAAATGTTAGTGCACCCCTGCTAACAGTGCTTAGCAAATTTATTTGACCACCTGTCATGAAACATACACAATACATCAAAAACTTGTTTCAAATTAACAATTTCATTGTTATTCATTAATAAAATGACCAATTGGCATAACAAAATAGTCCTTGTTGACAAATAATAACCCAAAATGTCCTGTCCCTGATAACAGCTTCATTCTTGCTGGCATTGTTTTTATGTTGTTTTGCAAAGTCTCTTTTGTTATTGAGTTAAATAGTCTCTGTTCCCAGAGACTTGCTTTGGATGAGACTTTGGTCTGATCAATTTTTGATTTCACTAAATCCCAGATCTGTTCAATGTGGTTCAAGTCTGGACTTTGGCTTGACCAGTCCATCAGATCCAGCTCCAGATTCCTTTTTCTTGGTCAAGTAGAAACATAAAAATATATTTTGGTAAACAGAAACACTGTTATATAATTATGGCAGCAGTGGCCAACACCTTATCCTGGGCGGTGGTCTAATAATAGATTTGCTAAGCACTGTATACATGTGCAGAAGTTGAGATTTCGGTTATAATTTTTGTGATTTGGTTTCATTGTATTGTTGTTTTGGACCTGGCTGGATTTCCATAGTATCTGAGCCAGACTGGTGAGCCTGGTTTATCAAACCCAAATGACAACAAACTACACCAGCTTAGTTTATGAAGTAAGCCAGTTTTAGGAAGCGGCCCTCTGATTTAGTGTTTTTTGAAGTCTTGCTTTGCTGAAAAACAAATTTCTTATGATGTGTGTTTAAATTGAATGAAAATCTATCGCTATAGTGTACGCCTACATCACAAGTTTTTCCAACATTGTGCGTGCCCTAATTCAATGCCGATGTCAAAACCTATGAGAGTTATATAACGCCTGCTTACCTCATTATTATCGTTGTGTCTGCGATGGCGAGTGTGTGTGGTTTATACGTGTGGCCGTTGTCCAGGCGGGAAGACTGTGCACTTTAGGCTGATGTGGCGCGCTCCATCAGCAAGAGTCAAGAGTGAAGCCTGTGTCCACTGCTGATGTGGGCCCTCTCTTTGCTGACGGGGTCTTTAAACCAGGAGACCATGCCCATAATTACTTGTTCACTTGGCACCGACTCAATCCTCTTTCATGTGTGATGTGTTTATTTAGCTCTGCGGAGATTTTTTCTTTTTTTTTTTTGGATAACACATTTGGCTATGCGATAGGATATTGGGAAGGGATTGGTCAGAATCAAGGGCATCGGGGATTGGCTCGCGACCTTCCCGAAGCGTGGCATTTGTCGATGTGTTTTAGCTCTGCAGAGAAACGGCTTATTAATTAATCACTCTAAATGTAGACGTGGCCCAGCAAGTTCCAGCTCCAGCACCGCTTTAAGAAGCTTTTGTGACTACAACGAACACAATAGCTCTTCTTCATTTAAATACATATTTGCCCAGTTTAATGATCCTCTTCAAACATTAGTCTTTTAAACACGCCCCAAGGATATGCTCTCATAATAGGAAAAGTTACTTTTTTGGCAGTATTAGAGTGGTTTACACGAATTGGTTCATCAACGAATGAGCAGCACGGGCCTAATTTATTAAAAGAAATGGCAACGATTAATAATTTAGCCGTAGAGAAGAAAGGAGATAAAGTAACATCTTTTTAAAAACATGTACAAGTAAAAAATGTTAAGATCTTCATAACTTATTGATGTTGTAGGTTCATGGTCGAATGTGTGATGTCATAATCTCGTAACTCTCTGGGAAAGAGACGAGGAAATCCAAATAGAACATCGACAAATGTTTAACAAATGTTCGAGAGGCTTAGGTCTCCAAATCTGCTGTTTTTAATATTTTGTCCTTTCAACTGATCAATATTGTGACCACTTTTGAACAATTTTACGGGAAAATAATTTGATCTCCGTTCATCAGTGCTGACAGAGAAGACGTTGAACTCGGTGCTAGTTTCTGTTTCATGTGGATAGGCCCAATAATTAGATGTAATAGCCATAAAGTTGTTTCCTGCAGATTCATGGAATTCAGTATCATCTAGGCATGGGACGATATGGACATTTTTTGTTTCACAATTTTCTTGGGCAAAATGATGAATGCGATTCACAATGTTATAATTATCTGCCGTTGCTGAGCTGACTATGGAGGACTGATGCGATGATGCTAATTATGAAAAAAAGAGTTAAGATCAACTAATGCCTTCTTGTTCTTTTCATCGCGGTTACCAAATATTATTGTCCCTGCTCTGAGTATTAAAATAAAACTAATATAAATAAAAAGCAAAATAAACTTCTAAATCTGCTATTATACAATGCAATAGTACTAATTGATTGTATTTCAGCTTCATGAAACGCTGGACACGCAAGGAAGAAAAAAACCCTCAGCCTTTTGGGTTATAATTGCAGTATTTGAAATTGCAATGTTGATTCGACATCGATTAATCTTGCTGCCGTCACCTCAATATTAAAATGTAAACTCTATACAACACATGAATGCAGCCTATTCATGGAAATATATATATATTTTATATATAAAATGTTTTGTACAATGAGATGCAGCTGGCAGTTAATTGGTGATCGCTCAGTAAAGGGATAAATTGAACAATATTTTGAAATTTTTTTTACCAAAATGATGCAACCCTATGTATTGTACCAGTAAGTTATAAAGAAGATGCTAATTTTCATCTGTACTGCCGGGAGAGCCTGCATTTACTTGTTCTATTTAATGTTATTAAGTATTGCCATTTATAACCACCTCATGACCACCTCATTTTATCAGTTTTGATGCAGGAGCTTTGTCTTAACTGATACAATAGTCTCACTCAAATTTGCCAACTAGAGCATATTTTTTTTACAATTAATTTCACATGATTAAAATTTATTAGGTTCCTCTTTTTTATTGGCCTTCGTACAAGCTTGTGCGCACGCTCGAATTCACTAACGCACAGTGCAGCTGCTCCATGGCCACGGGCAGACAGGCTGCCGCTACATCCACGGCTTCATGGGCACCGAGACCAAGATGGCAGAAAAGCAAGTGAGCAGTTTTGCCCCTGTCTGTCGGAGCTTCTATATAAAGCCGAGCGGACAGTCCGTCGAGTTCATCTTTATTTTTGAAATAGTTGTGGGGAAAACGAGATGAGAGCCAGTGAGGGAATTGGACGTGCTGCTGATGGGGAAAAGTCTTCTAATTAGTTCTTGATCACAGTGGAGTGTGTTTTTGGGTGTGTGCTGGTGCGGGGCTTGTGTGCATGAGTGTGCTTTTGGGACCTTGTGAGCCGACGGAGCCACAAGGGCCCCTGTGGTAATGTGTGTATTAAATGATTAGTGTGTTAGTTAGCATAACGGCCCTTCAGCAGCGTTTAATCACTCTCAGGGGTGGGCGCCCTCACAGGAGGAGTACAGGAGGGGGGCGGGCAGCCAGAGCGTGGTGGGTTTAAACACAGAAGAGGGGATAGCTGTGTGAATGAGTGAGCTGCATCATCTGTGAAGTGAATGGAAAAACGAGAGGGGAGAAAGAAGCGAGCGTGACAGAGGGCAAGAATCCAACAGAAACATTACCCAACAACACTCACACTCGGCACAGATACAATCTTTACAAGGGCTGGACGCCTTGTTAATGTCAGTACTTGGCCCATCATCCTGAGCCAGTCCCTTAAATAACTATTAATAACAAAGACAATGTGTGTGAATAAATGTGGGCCCTGCCTCAGCCTGACAACGCTGTTGTGTTTGATAATTGCTCTGTTGTCATTGTTCTGTGGGCAGGGCTGGTTGGGACTTACACTCATTAACTGTGCATGTAGTTGTAGTCTTTTCTTTGGGAGCTCACCAACACATGTTGCCAGTCTCAGATGTTTTTTGCTTTGGCTTTTGTTAAATGCTGAGGACATTTTGTTTACAAACATTATTGTTCTGTTCGGCTCTGACCCAAGATTTTGGACAGGTTTGGCAGAAATACTTTAAGAAGGACTTTCACAGTACAATATTACTGATATTAATTGCTGCTATTTACAAATGTCTAATGTAATTTAATTATTGTTTATTGCCAATGCTTGGGGTACGAGTTGGGGAACATTTAAAATGTTTGAATTTTAAGTGTAATAAGTAATGTTGCTTATCCATTCTGTGTTGCAGAAAGAACTAGATGCCACCGCCACACAGCTCGCCAACAGACAGGACGAGAGTGAGCAGTCCAGGAAGAAACTAATCGACCTAAGCCGCGACTTCAAGAAGAACACACCAGAGGTGAGTCCAGCTAAAGTTGGACTAATGTGCCTCCAACCGTGTTTGTATTCCCAGAGTTGACTTCAGCGGTTCACGTCTCCTTTGTACATCACAAATGTAGGAGTGATAATTTACTCAGAAAGCAGGGGAGGAGTAGACAGCACGGAGATGTGAGCTTGGCTCCCAAAAATAGTCCCTCCATTAGTTTCCCTGAAATCCTAAAGAGACAAAACAGAAAACCCCTCAGGAGTTTGTATTATCTGACCTAGTTTTTTTTGCGTGCAGAAAGTGTGGTCCTGTGGTGTGTGCGTGAGCTGGGAAAGACAGACAGGGAGCAGCAGAGCCGAGCGAGGGAGGGAAAAAAATTGTGTGACAACACTACTAAGTGGGATCAGGAGGGAATTCTGCCCTGTTCCTGTGTTCCCAGCTCTCCTCCTGGGAATATTTGTTTCATCTCTGTTACCAAGGCAACATATTTTAAACCACACAGCAAAAACAAAGTGTTGTTGTGTTATTATTGGTAATGTCACCATGGTGAATTATTGATGACTGTATGAATAATGTATGACTGGAGTAGACAGTGTATAGAAAATTGTCAACTCTCCGTGGACTTGACTGTGGGCCTATTAAAGCTAGCAGGGGTTAGGATGGTGACTATGGACTGTGAGCTAGTGTACTGTACCAGGTGACTACCTGTTCTTATTGTGATCATTTCATTTGTGTAAAACAACGGCTGAAGCAGATATATTAAGGTGCTCTTAGGCACATATATGGAGTGCGTCATGCTTACAAAGAAAACATACTGCGCTGCACAGAGCAGATAGGCGAGATCACAGAAGAGGACACACACATTCATCAACGTAACAAGGCTGTGATTTAGGACTGCTCGTCTGGCGTCTGTGTGGCCCCTGGCATCTCCCTGGTATGTGGAGGAGGAATCCGAGCCCAGCCAGACGAGCGACAGGATTCATTACAGGCCTGTAACGGACTCAATAGGAATCCCCACTAAACACTGCGTTTAGAAGACTGTAGACATTTAGATGGACTTTGGCTGATGTGCTTTAGTTGTGTTCGATGGCCAGCACTTGATTAAGAATGCTCTGGAGTCTTGTTGAGTGCATTTGCAGAAAGTGCGTTTGGTGTCTCTTGGTGTGTGGTTGACCAGTCTATAGCGCGGGCTGTCAGCTCTCTGTGGTCCGCACCAGTCAGTGGAGATCACAGTCACATCAGATCAGACTGCATTAGGCTGAGCGGGAGTCCGCCTCTGATCCATTATTCAACAACCAGGAGACCAGCCCACGTTGACTGTGTCTCGTCTGCTGAGCTGTACTCGGCGTGAACCGCACTCATGGTCTGCATAATAACGCACGTGGCACACACACAGGCTTCTGTAGCATTTTGAAAGTAGTGCAAAGAAATGCAGTGTGAAAACAAAGTTTTCATTATTCATTAGCTCTGACACACTGTTCAGTTTTTTGAGATTGCAACTTACTGTGCTGCCTAAGTTTCCTTAATTATTCATCCACTTCTTAATTTCTATTTCGTTAGCCAAGACTCCTGGGCCGTAGTGTTATAAAGGCAAGGGTGGGAATGGTTGTAAAATGTCCCAAAGATTGCT
This sequence comes from Lesueurigobius sanzi, assembly GCA_900303255.1. Taxonomy (NCBI): domain Eukaryota; kingdom Metazoa; phylum Chordata; class Actinopteri; order Gobiiformes; family Gobiidae; genus Lesueurigobius; species Lesueurigobius sanzi. The sequence goes on along the minus strand of OMNZ01073033.1, from coordinate 39,932 downwards.
AGCCAGAGGCAGTGGTAGTAAAACAACTTGGTGTGTGCACATGCATGCACATACACACATTTGTGTTTGGCTGCAGGGCAGACAGACAGCGAATGGGAGTTCCATACTCCCTGGAGGATTCCTCGGGCTGGCCTGTCTGCTGTCTGCCGGCAGCTTACACACCAGCCATCCATCTCCTGCTGCTGGCCCCTCCGCTCCCCTCTCTCTCACACACACAGCCGGGCTGACCATAGTGTCTGTGTGCATTGTTATGTTATATGCTCATAAATCTTAAGGAACGGTGGGGGCAAGTGGGTGGAGCAACTAAGAGTAGGACCAAAGTGAGGCGAGGAGACATAGGAGTGGCCTGTCGAGTGGCGTCTGATTTGAATATTGACCAATGTTATCGCTCAGACTCTAACTGTCTGTTATAATGCAAACGTACTCGAAGGTGCTGGCCTTGCCATCCAAATATATAGTCAGTATCCCTTCAGTCACTTGAAAAGAAAGGCCATTTGTTCAATTCATTTGGAATTTTTAAATGAATGACTGTTTAGTCATGTTTTATTCAGTTTAATGTGCATTACAGTTTGAAATGTAGAGCTGGAGTAATGAGCGTACTTTGTTAGGCTGCTTGGTTTTGGAAGTGTGTTTTGTTCACGCTGCTGTGAGAAAGCCGAGGGGGATGGGGCGGCCCAAGTGCAGGTCATTATCCTGGCGGGGAATATTGAATTGGCCCAGACAAACAGCTCTGGTGACCCCTGATGAGGTAACAATGGGCCAGGGTCACTGGGGTCACAACCTGTCCTCAGCCCAGACAAGTGGCCTGTCTGGCCCTGTCTAACAGAACTGCAAACACTATCTCAGGACACAATTCTGCTTTAGTTTGACTTTCAGGCAGAAGTCTTTGCTGATACACTTTGGTGAGAGTCATATGTACGAGTCCACAAAGTGTGCAAATCAGATGTTCCTGTACAGAATGTTCTATTCTGGTCTGCTTTTACCGTACGCTCCAGTTCAGTTTGTCAGGGATGTGGGCTCAGCTAACAGCCTGGTGATTTGCATGTTCCCCTGATACATACTCGACTGGCTATCTAATCTGGAACCGCTGACTTGGACTGGAAAGTCATGCAATGGGACTGGCAGGATGAAAGGCATTTGGTTTAGAAGGAAAATGGTGCCCTGATGTCCTGTGCAGTAACTGCAGGCCTGTTCTGTGGCTCCTCACTGTAGTGGCTCACACGCACTAGAGACGCCTCTGGGTGGCCCAGGTGGTGCTGCACCTGTTCTTATGAGAAACTGTGCAGAAAGCCACTCCAGGCTAGAATCATTCTCCTCCCACTTGTGCTCATCATGTACCAGAAGTTCATTGGCTCCGAAGTGGCTTCACTCAGTGACCACAATATGGTCCTCACAACTGATCAACTGTGACTTTAATACTGTCGGCAGTAAGATATTTCCTTAATGTGATGTATGTTCTTTGTCTTTTACAGGATTTAAGAAAACAGGTTGCACCATTACTCAAGAGCTTTCAAGGAGAGGTGAGTGCATTTTTCACAGTAACACTACACTAGCACATTTTCAATATTTGACAATCAATGATCAGGTTGACATATCTTCCTTCATCTTTTCTGTTATTCTGACAGTCATCCTTTCTTCTTCCGCAATCTCATTTCCCCAGCCTTTTCTTCGCTTTGCTCTGCTCTTGATTTTCTGTCCTATTCATGAAGTCCTGTAGCCCGAGGATGTGTTTAAATTGCATCCTGTAAAAAGGCACCACAAAAGCCCCACTCCAGCCACTCACAACTCTCTGGATGCTTTATCTTCAGCCTTTGTCTTTGACTGTGATTCACTTTTTTGTTAATTAGATGAATCATCGGCCGTTTTTGTTATTTAGGTACATTATTTACTTTCCTTAAGTTGTGTAACTGGTTCACTTTGTGTGTGTGGTACTCTCTCTCTGCTCTTCCCATCTCCTCCTCTATCATTTTGGCCTACTTCCATCATGGCTCCTCCTCGCTGGCAGTCATGCACTTCCAGTTTACTCCCATATGTAAAAGTCAGGGTGGGATTGGATGAGGAAGGGGCATTATTTTGGGTTACAGTGGGTGGACACTTGGCCTTACAGCATCTAAACACAAAATCAGGCCAACAGGTTGTGACAGGGCCACGTGGCTACTGTCCTTATAACTGCTCAGTTTGACTCCTAGTTATTCTCCATATTCTTGTGTTGAGTGACCACAGCTCGTGGTTATGTAAAAATGCTGTAATTTATAGTGGTTCTACATGTTCTGCTGATCATCCAGAGTCTATTTAGAGAATAGAAACGGCAGCAATATAATTGGGGCTTTGTCAGCTGTTTCCACCATGCATGTGTTGACACACCTCTGCTGCGTGCACACCAGAATACACCGAGACACAAAGTGGGTGGTCGCGGAACTGAGAAAGACATTATCTTATGATTATTGAGATAATACCTTACACCCGCGCCAGTCTTGGAGCAGCCCATCAATCAGTCGACTATTCTGTGCTGCATGCCACAACACGAGTAGCTCTGAGAATGTGTAATTTTAGCCTGCCTTTGTTTGCTTACTCTCCATCGCTTTGATCAAGGACAAGACAGAATCAGAAACCATCGGATCTTCCTCCTACAGAAACTCATTTCAGCACTTCACCCTGTAGCTCAAATCCCGGCCAAAGGAATAAGGATAGTGCCACAGCAATTAAAGTCTGACTAATAGCAGCGGCGCCTGATCTTCTGTTTTATCTTTGTCATTGAAATGCGCATGCCCGGTGGTCACAAATATTACCAGTAAGAGTGTTTTCTCATCGGTCTTGGGTAAACCGGTTCTGCCTGTGCATGTAAGCGTGTTTGTGTGTATGTTGCGTGCCTGGTGTTCCTTGTTGGTCCATCGATCAGATAAGCTTTTCCATTATCCAATGCTTCAGTCTGTGCTTCCCATAGCCTTCCCTTATCTGACTCCACTGGGGCCACACACACATAGGCGCAGGTCAGCCCGATGCCCTTCACACACCGCGGCTCTGATATGGGGCCGAGGCGGTGCTGAGTGATGGTGGCGAAGGTGCTGACGTACGTGCGTGCGTGTTTGTGCGCGCGGATGTGTCAGGGATACCTTTTGCAATTGCAAGCACTTCTCATCGGTAACCTTCTGATACCGGCTGTATCATTTGTAGCACTTCATTTGTTTTCTCTGGGCGTGTGAGTGAATGGGAGCGTGTAATAGCAGATGTCATTGGGATTGGTTAAAAGAGCTGAAGTTGGAAAGAGTGGCCTTGTATTTGTGAATCCTGGGTGGTCTCTCCTAATGGCTCTGGTCCTGCAGTTAACCTGCCTCTAACTGTAGGGTGTGTCCTATATTAAACGTCTATTTCCTGCCTCCCATGTTGGGCTATATAAAGCTGTGTACCACTGACCTTGGCCCAGTCATTGTACAGTCATGCAGCTGGCTTCCTTCATTACTTTTCAGTTGATTTGCGACTACATACACGAGCTTGGGAGTCACTTTATCAAAAGATAGACATAATGATACACATCCTTTCTGAACTCATAGAAAAGGTTTGATGTGTCGTGTAAGAGGGCTAGTACTTAGCATCAGTAATCTCCCATTAGTGGCCTCTCGGTTAAGGATTGTGATTGTTCGATGTCATTTAGCACGGCAAGTCGGTGTTACACAATGGAAAAATGGAAAAGGAGAAGCGAGGAGGGCTGCACAGACTGAGAATAAATTGTGATATTTGCATTTCTGTCTTGTATATTTCAATAACAATACAAAACTAGGGCTGCATAATATTGAGAAAAAAAAAACATATTTCAACACGGTATCCTCCTTTTAGTTAATACACAAATCTTAAGTCATTTGTCTTCAATCAAACAAGGATAAAATGGAACTACCATATTTTCTGGACTATGAGTCGCACTTTTTCCGCATAGACGTGAACAACGAAAAGGTTAACGCACCCCCTTTTCGGTGACACCAAAGGCGGATCCATTGAGATTAATGTGGAAATATCGGCTGAGATCTTCACATTTACTAAAAAATTATAATTTATGCATTTTGTGTATTTGTCTAGTATAAGAGGTAAGCAAATCAAGAGATTTTTTTGCTGTAGAAGATTCACAGAGAGGACAGTTGATGTTTTAAAGTGGGCTAAAGTTAGCAGGAAGTTAGCATGTTCGGACTTCAGTATAAAGTGTTTAGCCATTCATAGGTCAAAAACGAAGCAATGTTGAACTCTAAGAAGCTGCAAAATTACATGGGCAGCTATTTGAATTTGATCTTGGATTTGATCCAATTTGGTCAAATTAAGCCACTATGAACGGCTAAACAATTTATATTGAAGTCCGAACATGCTAACTTCC
>OMNZ01073033.1:0-22843 GCA_900303255.1 Lesueurigobius sanzi | reverse complement strand
GCGCTCGCTGTATCTCAGCCCTCCTGGGCGTGTAGTTTAACCATAACCACGCCCTCTCTGCTCCCGCCCCATCAGCACGGTGCTCTGTTAGCCTATAGCCGGGAGCGTGTGACGTCACAAATCATTAGAATGAGCTTCATTAGATATGCAAGACTTTAAAATTCCAGTTAACAAAAACTAACAACATTAAAGACTCCATTTCCCTCTGAGTATTATCACAGAGGGTATAGCTACCTTTAGAAATTATAAAAGTATTAGGAGCCAGGCTGTAAAGCTGTTTTTGACACGTGTAAAGTCACATAGGAATACATGTTATGAAGGTCTTTTTGGAGCCGCGCCTAGTGGATAGAGGCGATATTGCAGCAATGTCAGCGCCCAGCCTGATGGTCACGGAGACGGCCAATCCTCGCCCATTGGCTGTAGGTGGTGCGGCTGAAGTCAGAATCATAACAAGTCGTTAGTGGCCCCACCCATCAGGATACCAATATATGAAGGTGGTTGGAAAGGCCGATAGTCGATACAGTACATGGGATCAGCAATCATAAAAAGTAGATATTTACAACAAGATGTGTGTAGATCTAAACCAAATTCTAGTGTAAGTAAATATCTAGATAAGTTAGATTTCTACTTATTTCCTTTTTGTATGTATTTGAAAGTAGAAAAGAAAATTGGTCTAGTCCTTAACCTTGGCAGTTTTATTTTCCTAATTCAAGTGAGATTATCTTAGAATCAGTGAAAATTGTCATGAAATAAGCCAAATAATGTAGATGGCCGTAGTAAATATGTCTCAAAGCTGCTATAAACAAGACTAGTATTCTCAAGCCAGGTCATTTATACTCGTGCATGATTTTTAGTTTTGTTGTAGAACCATAAAACAGAACAATAATGATCATTTATTCAATAAAATACTGTTTCTTTTAGTGTTTTTATCATTTATTTGAGTTGAAACACTGATCCACCAGGCATCAATATTTGCTTTCTAAAGATTTTTTTTTTTCGGTACCAATTTATTTTTCGATACCGGTAGTACCTTCATTATTTTTTCAATACCATACTGGTATCGTTTAACGGTACCCAGCCCTACCTATCAGTTGGAGTCTTTCAAGATGGATGTGTTCTGAGACTGAAAATTCAGATCTCGTGACAATTCATCTTGCAGCTCAAGGTTACCTCTAAATATCAGACGGACTGATTCACTCCCTGTTTTTAAATCTCTCCTGAAAACATATTTTTCCTCCTTGGCGTTTGGCTCACTTTGAGATTTGACACTGTGCTCCCTGGCTTGTCTTTGCACTCATGTAGCTTTATTATGTATTGTGTACAGCACTTTGGTCAACCGTGTTGTTTTTAAAATACTCTACTTATACTTGCATGTTTAGTTGCTCTAAGCATTTAGGCTTTTTAGTCAGTTTTGTCTGCCATTGCTCATTCAAGTGAAGTACAATATCACAGGCACACTAAAAACTGGTCCACAAAATATTGACTCCACACATGATCAGTTTTAATTTTGGCCATATTGGAAAAATCTTGTCCAATAGCTGATTGTCTATATCGGCGATTGATATTGGGCTTTACTCATTTGGCATAAGGGTTGTTTTTAAATTAACTGTGATACTTGTTTTGGCTAGGCCACCAACAGCTAACGAATGACTGACAGTATCAGGATATGAAAATCCCTTCCCTGTGATCTGCTTTGGCCCTCCGCCTCGAGCTCTGCCTTTATAATTCCCAAATACAACCAAATCCAAAGGTTATTTAAGAAGACTTTGTGCATCTGTACTTTGATTAAATGATCACATTTGGAGCAGCAGTGTGGGGTATTTGGGTTGCATTACCCATAAACACTCTCCATTACAAGCTTTTCCGTTGGCTCTCTGACCTCACATTCGTGTGTGCGAGAGCCGGGCACAACGTGGGCCTGCGCACTGTAGCTTAAGACAGGATAAAAGCTTGTGAGGTAGTGAACTATTATGTTGCTTAAATGCAGACTAGATCCTTTTAACTGTTCGGAAGAGAATAAAAGCGGAGTGAAAAGCTCTCCCACCCACATCAGATTCTTTTTGCTACATGGCCCGTGGCACAGTGTTGACCTAATATCAAGTGTGTCTGTTTTGTTAAACACATTCAAATCAGTTCTGCTCAGGCCTATGGGACATAACACTGTTTCTGCTTCTGTGACACACAAATACAAAGGCGGCGCGGGTTACCGGGTTCACCATCAAAGGGCTGAAGTGAAATGAAACATCTTAATGGATGAAGCAGCGCACATATGTCTTTGCGCTTATGCACTCAGCTCTGAACAATACATGTAAACAACACTCTCAATAATGTAACCGGGCTGCCATAGATAATATGCAAACTACGGGAGTCAATGTGATGTATTAAAGCTTGGTCACAACCAGCTGTGTCCATTTTAATCTTTATATTGCTATATAGTCTTGAAAAAACCTAATCACAGGGAAAGTTGGATGTAAAATGGGCTCGAATGTGTAGCAAAAAAAAAAATCATCCACATTTTTCCAATTTATTGATTGTGCTTGATTTTCTATTTGAGTTATTTTTAATTTTCAAAAGAAATGCATATAGTTTGTATTTGACCATAGATTTGATCACAATTTGATGAAAGTATTTTTGTAAGTCTTGTCCAAAGTTGTATTGTGGGATGTACTTCTGCTCTATGACCTGCAGCAAGTGAGAGGTGAACCGTGGCCTCCATCCAGACCATTAGTCAGACACAATCGCACAGCTTCATAGCAGATTAGTCTGCTGTATTAGGACTTAGAGCTCTATTAATGTAATCCCTCTGTTTTAGTGTGGCCTGGGTTTAGGGGCTTACATGGTGCATGTCCTCACATACACGCACTGAGGAGCACACGTTTAAATACAGGAATGCACGCACACATACAAGCTGTTTGGGTTACGGAGGGCACAATCAATGGATTAAGGTGAAATTTAGACTCCAGCTTAATGGACCAACATTTCTCTAAATTTGGTCCGGAAACGTGATCCTTAACTTTGGTTTCTATTTTTTCTAAAACATATCTTTTTATCTGTATTCACTTACAACAACAACAACAACAACTGTGTCTTATTTTGCAGGGCTGATGAAATTGAGATGGTGATGACAGACCTTGAAAGAGCAAATCAGGTAACGTTACACACACAGCTTTAAATAATGGTATATTATTTTAAAGCTTTTGCCGTTTGCCTCAACTGTCTTCACTAGGGATGTCCAGATTAACCGGTTTCACGATTATTGCGGTAATAAAAGCCTACCATAGGTTAATCGCGAGAATTTTAGGACCCAAGGTAAAGCGTTTCTCATGAGAATAGAATATGTATCTGCGTAATATGTGTCCAAAGCTGAAGAAATCCAAGTGAAAGTTCATAATGTTAAGAGCAAACTGGACCAAGTCTTCCCTCTTTGACTAAAATCTCCAGATATTTTGGTCGACTCATAGAAACTAGGCCAGGTTCATCGATATCGAATCAACATCACAATTTTGGATACTGCAGTGACCTTGGTTTTGCTTCCTTTTTGTAACCCCAGCGTTTCACGAGCCTGAGGTTTGGTAGATGAGTACTACTGCAATGTATAATAACAGTTTTAGAAGTGGATTTTGCTGACAATGCTAGTGCAGTGACCGTGAAGAGTGGTATCGCCACCGCAATGAAGGCAATGCATGACTAGTTGATCTCTTTTTTTCATAACTGGCACCATCAATTTGTGGATAATCCACAGGTAGATAATTACTGAGATAACTTTGTTAGTGGCTCTTGATGTAATTAATAAGGACTTTATTTCACAGCCTCTTCTTGTCGAGAGACTGTTCTGTTTTTATGTAACTTTGATGTGTTGTGGTGTTCCTTTTTGTTGTGTTGTAAAAATAAAATAAAAAAACAAAATAAAGCTGAAGAAATGGCATCCAGTGTTCCACTAAAAATACATGAAAGTCAGCGACAGGTTAAATAATCCAATGTGCAGAGCGAAAATCTTATCCATCTTTGCTGATAAAAGAAGAGTTCCAAAAGAACCAAGTGGAACAATGTCACAATAAAAAACAATAAAAAAGTGAAACCGCAAGCGCATGGAAATCGGCTATTCATCTTTTTTTCCCTCACAGGCTGAATGTCCAATAGGTTTTTAACAAAAACAACAATTAAACAAATATAGATTTTTTGTGAAAAGTTTGGACAGTACTTTTTGTAAGATTTTGAGAAATTCTCTGTACTTTCTTCCTAAATTCGGATTATCGTGAATGATCGTAAAATCGCAATAATCGTGACCCATAAATTTAGAATCGGGCATCCCTAGTCTTCACTGAGTTTACGTAAACGTGTCAAGATAATGAGTGCTGACCTTACTGGAACAAAAGCGACTTTTATCTCACGCCAATGAAGCCATCTGCAATGGCCTCTAGTGTGCACCCTGCCCCGGTATTGAAAATATTCCTGTGGTATCTGCTAATGTCATTGTTGTTAACTTTCATTATTAGCCCAAGAGTATGATTTGTGGCTAAAGGGGTAGCATAGGCATGTAATGTTAATATTAGCCTAAAGGTTGGTGCTCAAACCAAACTCCCCGCACACACTGCACCCAGCACTGTTCACACTTCTGACTTGAAGTTTACAGAGGATGACAACATGGCCTCCAGCTTACTCCCAGACTTTTTGTGCTCTTTTATAGGGAGAAAATGGAAAATAGGGGTTTCTTCCTGTGAATAACAGTACAGCTCACGCCCTGTCAATAACAACTCACAGTATGGTAGCAATTAGAAACACAGTGGAATCAGCTCCCTGTTACTCCTAATGATGGCAACTTGGCAGCAGTGTGTATGCATCACTGCTAAGAGATTTGGGCTTAATTATGAGCCTGTCGTGTGTAACACCTATGTCTTCAGAAATCTATTATTATCAAATCTATGACAAACAAACCATTTTTAAGATCATGAATGGGCAGTTTGTCAGTTTGTTAAAACCCAAGGTAAAGGGTAAACATGAAGCCGGTGCAATGTGGTCAGGTGGGTTTCTTTTTAACATGTTTGTGTCCTCTACAGCGAGCGGAGGCAGCTCAAAGGGAGGCGGAGTCACTCAGAGAGCAGATGTCCTTGAGTAACCAATCTCAGCCCCTCAAAAGCCCAGCCAAGGCCGACACTGACATGGTAACACTTCCCACTCATTCACTACTGGGTCAACTGTATAGTTTATGTTTCACTGGGCCATTTTACAGGACTTGTAATCAGAATTATTTCTCATTTCTCAAACAGCTACATGCCATATTGATTTCAGTGGCGTTAAATTAATTATTGCAGAACCCTTTTAAGTGGAATATCAATCAAGTTGTAGTGGAGATATTGGTTGTTTACATGCAGTTCTGTATTAGTTGGAGAATAATTGACCTAATGCTTGGTAATGCATTATAGTAACGACTAATTTGTGAATGCTAATGTATCATTGACGGTTTTGCTTTTTTTCCCTTTCCGTTTAGGAGCAAACAACTGAGGTAGCATCCAACTCGAATCTGGAGGGAGAGCTCAGGGCCAAAGAACGGGAGACCGCCCAGCTGGTTGAGGACGTCCAGAGACTGCAGGCCAGCCTGACCAAACTCCGAGAGACCAGTGGCTCCCAGATCACTGAGCTAGAGCAGCAACTCGGTAGCAAGACTGCTGTTCTGAAGGTACGGGCACCACACACAGCCCCTGTCCATTCGTCAGAGCTTTTCCTGAAGAAGCAAGTACGATATGTTTGATGTTTTTTTTAGGAACTGGAGGAGAAACTGGAGAAGCAAGCGGACTATGAGGAGGTGAAGAAGGAGTTGAGGTGAGACACATAATATGATGCCGACAACACTTTTCATTGTGTCAGATTGTAGTCCTATCAAAACAATTTATATCTTGCATGTTTTATATTGTTTTATTTTAGCATCCTCAAGTCTATGGAATTTGGCACTTCAGACTCTGCCCAGGTAAACAACAACTAAATAAAACAATGCCTCGTCAAAGTAAGTTATGTTTTACACACGTGATCCCATTTCCAGGACTCCTCCAAACCATTAGAGGTGCTGCTATTAGAGAGGAACCGTAGTCTTCAATCCGAGAGTGCCGCCCTGCGCATCGCCAACACCGAGCTCAGCGGTAAGTCTCTCTCTATATGTTATGTTCCACGAGAGAAAACGAGTGCAACTAAACAGCCACAGCCTGAAATGTGAACACTTTCCTCTGAGAATATTTGACTTGAATAACTGCGATCCTCCGCTCTTCTCATAAATATATAAATAATGAAACAAACGTCCAGTAGCAAAATTATGAACAATGATAAAGGCAGATGGTAAAAGGGCAATATGCTGTGCCCCTGCATCAGCTCTCCTGCCCTCTGCAACATTGTGTACAAGTTTGAAATGTCATGGCTTTGGGCTTGAATAGTTGAATAGCTCTGAATTGGTTAACATTCACTGCAAGAAAGGATTACTGTCTTACTCAATCATGTTAGAGCTCAAGTGGTTAAGATAATTATGTTTGTGCTCAACATTGTTTATATTATGTGTGTTATGTTGGCGTTTTTTGGAAAAGCTCAAATAAGACATCTGTTCCTGATTTGTGTGTTTAGTCGTTTTGATATTAATGCACAGAATATATTAAGTTCTTCAGCAATAAAAAGATGCTCCAAATAAGAAGACCCGGTGGCTTTCGGCATGTGTGGACCTTTTACACCTGTGAGAGAGGGACCAGCTCATTTACTTAATTGCATGTTGTTAGTTGTTTGCCTTGTCCTTTGTTTTCTTCCAGGCTGTGGCTTACAAGAAAGGTTAAAATCACAAATGCATGGGCACTTTGTCTGGGGGGGTTGGCAAAAAAGGAAAATCGGAACTCTTGATTAAGATAACTTTTTTACATTTGTATTTTTTTCTCGTACTTTTTTTGGAATCCCTTTTTTGTTGACTCCCCCATAATGCATGGTGTGTTTGACCTTTCCTGTAGGGTCAGCCAGGGGAAAAGGGACAGAAGAACCTTCGGTAAAGGAGGAGAATTCGTCCACCGATCCATCTTCGTCCTCTCCTCCCCCTCTTTCTCTCCCCTCTTCTTCGCTTCCCCCGTCTCGCACTCATTCAGACTCCCTCAACACTGCCACCTCCACCAGCAGTGAATCACACGCTTTCACTCCCACGGGCATTGGACAGGACTTCTACCCGCCCGTGTTCCCTCTGGTGGGGGGTAAGATGGCTTTGAATTCCCTTATCCAGCGGCAGCTGCTCCAGACCTTCTATTCCAAAGCCCTGCAAGAGTCATCTGGAATCCCAAGTGGGGCACTACTTTTCACCCCATTCACTCCAACCCTCAGCTCCATCCCGACCTCTACACCCGGGTCTGCATCTATCCCTCTGGCAGCCAGCAGCCCTCAGCCTCCACCTGCCAGCCCAGACATCGCTCCTGTGAATGGGAGCAGCACTGCAGGCAGCGCTCCCTCTCCGTCTCCCAGCCACTCAGATGCCACCACTGGGAGTGTTCTGGATGGTGAGGACATGGACACTGCTGAAATTGCCCGTCAGGTGAAAGAGCAGCTTATCAAGCACAACATTGGCCAGCGTGTTTTTGGCCACTATGTGCTGGGACTTTCCCAGGGCTCAGTTAGTGAGATATTGGCCAGACCAAAGCCGTGGAATAAACTAACCATCCGGGGGAAGGAGCCTTTTCACAAGATGAGGCAGTTCCTGGCTGATGAGCAGAACATCCTTGCACTCCGCAGCATCCAGGGACGACAAAGAGGTGAGCATGTGTCCAGTGTCTAAGTGTGTCTGAGGATGGTATGTGTCTTGTGTGTATGTAAAACTCTGCACTGAGCTATTGATTAGCTTGTCAATATAGACTAGCTTTTATTTTTATTTTCTCTTTCCTAATTCCCATCCTGTGTCACACCTGTGTGTTCTGAGTGGGTTTCTAGTCGCACACAGATCCCAAGAGCCTTTCCAAGCTATTGTAGTCAATACAGAAACCTTTCACACATCAATAGTATTGACTGTTGGAAAGTAGAAGGAAGGCAGGGGTACTGTTAACTACGGAGAGATTCGATTAGCCTTGGCCTGTATTTGTTAACGCATCAAGACATTTCTGATTGAAGGCAGTTTCACAAGTGCAGGAAAAACAACTGCATCACCATTCAATAATTCAAGTTGTGAAGAAAATGTCCTGTTCTTTTAAATCTTTTGTCTCATAGCAGCAAACTAGAGACTATTCTGAGTGAGAAAGTACAGACTTCTGTAGTTTTGTGAATTGAATAAACATCCACACATTTGGTAACGAAATTGAAGCCTGTCATTGGGTGTAGTGCAGAGTAGGTCTTAAGAAAAAACACACATTTGATGTAATGCAGTGTGTGATATATATTGTTTTTAACAGAGGGCTCAGGCCAGCCCCAGCTTAGCCGAATGTTTCAGGATGTTCCGAAGCGGAGAACCCTTTCTGATACAGCTTCGCACGCAGGTCTGTCTCCTTCACCCAGAGACTGTAGCACGTTCTGTTTGTGTGGCATGTTTGTGTTGAGGTGAACTCTTTCTATGCTGTGTGGGAGCGTTGTGTTATTCATTTACTGGCAAGCCTAATATTTATGCGCCTTAGTGTATTTACTCAGATTCAATAACTTGTGTCGAAGGTCCAGCATGTGTGTCTTTTCTACTTGAACGAGAGTGTTTACTATACGTTCATGTATGGCTTGTGTGCATGTGTGAGCTGCAAAGGGATTCAGAATGATGGTCACCTCCCCAGTGTAGTTGCCTTGAACTCAGCGGTGGGAATGTTGCTGTTGTGCTGTGGTACAGTGTGATTAAGCAATATTTGTACTTTCTGCCATTTTCGTTTTTACCTTTACAATTTATCTAATTTTTAAAAATCTGACTGAGTTTTTCATCTGTTCCCGTTTTGGTTTCTGTCTTTCCAGGTAACATTACAGCTCGGGTCCGTACCCCAGAGGCTGGTTCAGATGAGGCCATCAAGTCCATTCTGGAGCAGGCCAAAAGAGAACTGCAGGTGCAGAAAGCTGGTGAGTTGCAGCTTTTATCTCCAGAGCCCGACGTGATACATTGTAGCTGCATACATTTGCAGTTGCTCTTTACCTCGCAACACAGTAATAACATGGGAAGAGTATGGGATTATGGCTAACCATGTTTCCTGGAAATTTAAGGGTTAGGGTTGTTCCAATTCTGATACTGGTATTATAGATTTTCCCAGTTACAGTATCCGCAAATATGTAAACCACTTGTCATTTCTGCATTTCTGTTGGTACCATTTAGATGTGAGCCACTGTTGACTCTGTGTGGTTAATGCTACTGTTGACAATGCTAGCTGCGGAAGCTTAAAAATGATACCTTTTCATGCCTTCACTTTGTCTTTAGAGTGGATGTAAAGCTTTGGCTGACTCGAACAGCCCAGTGACTTGCAGGGCAGAGACTTTATTATGTGTGATTAGGGTTGTTTTCTTGGGTGAAGCGTTTCCCTACAAGCCTCACCGTTTTATTCACACACCAGGTATTGGCAGCTACACTGAGAACGAGTTTAACAAAAGACACCAGTACAACACCAGATAGGGTTATGATCAATTAAGTACTTTAGTCCTGTTTTTCTAGCCAATTTACCACAATTACCATGTTATTATGACACCTTTAGGTATCTTCTATTGTATTCTCATGCTAGTACTGTGCTGTAAAGTTTTTATTACTACTGTCTTCAACAGACTTGTCCCACACTCATGCCTCATATACTGGACTGAAAGGAGGAGGAGGAGGAAGTGGCGGTGGCTCTGATGAGGCCATCCGCTCCATCCTCGAACAGGCCCGGAGAGAGATGGAGGCTCAGCAAGCGGCTCTAGAGCCCATTCTCAAAGCATCGTCTTCCTCCTCGGTTCTATCTCAGAGGGACTTCCTGGGCTCGTCCCTCACAGCCCCCCTCCCGCCTTACAACCCCCTCGCACTGTCTCTCAAGAAGCCTTCCAGTTCCATGCTGTCTTCTCCTTCATCCCCGTCACCAGTTCTGGATTTTAGCTCTAGCGGGAAGAGAGAGGGAAGGCTTTCTTCAGGGATGGACCTGTCCTCTGATGGGGCGCTCAGGCTGGGACGAGGCTCCGATGCAATGTCACGTTCTGGGAGTACTGGAGGAGTGGGCTACTGGAGGGAGCAGTGGTGGAGCAACATGCATACTGACCCCCGTAAGACCACATCTGGCCAGATGGGGGAGGAGAACCACAGCCAGGAAGACTCCAAAGAGGTGAGTCGTCATTTGGCCAGTTACTCAATAATGCGCTGTTCAAATTCTGTTTATGTAATTGTTTCTCTTATGTGTTTCAGGGAATACTGAGTGATGGTTTGTCTCGGCATAAATCCTGGAACAAGTTGAACCAGAGAAGCCGGGAGCCATACCTTCGCATGCAGCCATGGCTCAATGGAGACCAAGGGCAAAACGCACACATCCAACAGACTCCAAATCAAGGTATCCACTTCACACAGAAAACTATTTTGATAAAGGAGTTGGTATTTTAAAGAGAAGGTTCTGATTAGAGCCGATGACCAGTTGTTTCTGTCACCGTCACTCACCCCACATACCCTCTGTTGAGCCAGAACCTACCCTTCCCAGCATTGCTGTCTCTTCCCACCATCCCCCCCATCCCCAGTGCCGTGGCAGTGTCAGCCAGCAAGCTGCTGGTTTGTCATGTCATAGACAAGTTAGTGTTGCAGCGCCAGATGGCAGCACGGTGTGTGTGTGTGTGCCTCTCTTTCTCTCTGGGGGTGTAAACAGCAGCTAATGTACACTGACAGCTCCTCATGACTGCTCTCTTCCAGCCTGCTGAGCCGCACAGCAGTACTGCACAGACAGAGACAGCAATATGAAGGAGTAGGACTAGGACAAGAAAGCCAAAAAAGCTTAAAACTAAACTTAACCACCTTTGCAGTTTAACAGGAAATACATTTGCTAATGTAGTTGCCTGAAGTTGCACCTCACCACAGCAGGGGGGGAGATGAAACTTTCCTTACTACACACGTTACCTGTTTTTGAACCTCTGCTCTCTTTAAACAGAGGGTACTCCCAAAACATCAGCCAGCTGCAGTCCTGCCCCTGAATCACCCCTGAGCTCGGCCGAAGAGTCGGTCAACGGACTGGTCGGAGATCCTCTCACCTCACAATCCTCCAGTGGGAAAGCCCCTTCTGAGGAGCCCTCAGGCGGGGAGTCTCAGCCTGGCACTCCTCTGCCCATACCTGGCCACTCAGGACTGAGCATCCAGGAAATGGTGGCTATGTCCCCTGAACTCGATACCTATGCCATCACCAAGAAGGTCAAAGAGGTGCTAACAGATAACAATCTTGGTAAGTGTCACTGCCTGCTCTGTCATTATTAAAATGTGACTTAATAAGTGTCTTGTTTTAATATGCCCTACTGTAATTATACCTGCAGTTCTTGATATGTTTTATTCCTTTATTGTATCCAGGCCAACGTCTGTTTGGGGAGACTATTTTGGGCCTGACTCAGGGTTCAGTTTCTGACTTGCTGGCCAGACCCAAACCATGGCACAAACTCAGCCTAAAGGGCAGAGAGCCCTTTGTTCGCATGCAGCTCTGGCTCCAAGACCCTCACAGTGTGGAGAAACTCATGGACATGAAACGCCTGGAGAAAAAAGGTATGTAGCCGATGAACTCAATATAACCACGTTGTATCAGTCAATAATTGCAAATATAATTTTTATCCACATAAATTCTCAACAATCCTTGTGAATTTGAGCTGTGTTGTGCGCACACAGTTGCCTGTGCATGACTACAGAGCATGTTGCGCAGATCACAGTCGTCTTGGTGTGATGTCAGTCCCAATCAGGACGGCAGACATCACAGACAGTATTAGATGTGACAGGGAGGGGACTGCCGGGGGCCGCTTACTCATTGTCATCACCACTCCTCTTCATCAGCATCATCATAATTAGCTCTTGTCTATAAGGTTTTTAAAGTATTTCTTAGCCCCGCAACCAATTCATCACTCTTTATTTGCATTGTGTGCCCAAAAGGTTTCGCTCAAAGTATTTGTATCACTGTGTAGGTCGTCTGCAGGTGTAGCCTTTAAAATTATTCCTAACAATTTTGATTTCATTTTAATTTTTTTGTCTGTAACGGTTGTATGTTATTGCATATGCATATTATATTTAGCCAAACTAATCTATCCAAATAACAATCAAGAATACCACTGTTCTAAAGAGAAGCCCAGAGGAAAGGCATGAACCTATTCGGGAGTAACCATATTTGACCTTTCACCCGTGTGGTTGACGCCTGCAAGGCAGTGAGCTACTTTCATACTGAGCTAACCTTGCTCAGAGGGCCTGTACTCTGAAACACTGGCTTATCTAGCAGCACATATTGGGGTTAAAAATGTCAACCTCTTGTGAGGGGCTATGAGCTGTTCTTTTTCAAATGCCTGCAGTAACGATGCACTGCCTGTGCTGCCTTTTGCTTAAAAGCATGAGGTGATCTCATTGTTTAAATTGATCTGAAGAACTATAGCACCACCTAGTGGTTGTTTAAGAAGTTGATGTTACCATTTTCACTTCACTACAGGATTATTACATGATGTGTTCTCTGTATTTTGTGCAGCTTACATGAAGAGGAGGCTGAGTTCTTTGAGTGATGGGCATTCTGTGGATACCAGCATAATTGGCCCAGACTACATCCAGGGCTCCCAGAGTCCAGGACAGCAGCACCTGAAAAAGCCTCGGGTGGTACTGGGTCCAGAAGAAAAGGAAGCCCTGAAGAGGGCCTACCAGCAGAAACCTTACCCCTCACCCAAAACCATTGAGGAACTGGCATCACAGCTTAACTTGAAAACCAGTACAGTCATCAACTGGTTTCATAATTACAGGTCAGTGTCTAAACATTACAAATATATGTACATCTACATAAAATGTTTATTGATGATTTTCATTTATTAGGTCACGAATTCGACGAGAACTCTTCATAGAAGAGATTCAGGCAGCTGGAGGAGTAGGACCAGGTAGCGATGGGGGCTCACCGTCCCTCCGAGGATCCAAATCAGGAGAGGGGGACAGCTGTGATGGGACAGAGTCAGAGGGCACAGGCCTTGGGCTGGAAGATCACAGAGGAGTCTGTAAAGACCAGGACATGGAGGATTCTGAAGCAGGGGCCTCCAATAACTCCCCTGCCCAGAGAGACTGCAGCACCCCGGGCCCTGGCTCCAGCTGTGGACAGGGTGGACTGGGGCTCTTCAGCCTCTCAGAGGCTCCCGGTAGTTCTGCTCCCAATACAAATATCCCAGCCCCTGGCCCAGCCAGAAACCCCAGGGACAACAATCTGCGCAAGAAGAAAGCGGCCAATCTCAATAACATCATACACAGACTGGAGAAGGCCGCTAGCAAAGAAGATCCTTCAGAGTGGGAGTTCTAGCTCCTGCCTCACCCCTTTGTCTCATAACCTCACAACCTCCTGCTCTGTTCCAGTTGGAGAATGGACACAGCCAAAGTCAAGCTCAGCAGCCATTTTATTACATTAAGCTTTCCCCAAAAAGGAAAGGAACAAAGAGTGGTTGGCAAAACCCTAAAAAGAAGATTTACTGAATAACTAGAAGAACAAAATATGAGAACTTGTCTCTCCTTTTTTAAAACTGAGTTTTGTTTTTGTATTCAGAAAAGCACTTAGCCGTCCTGCTGGCCTTTGGCCCTGCTGTACCTCCCCTATCACCAGCCACTGGTGCACCAGACTGGTTGGACCTATGCTGGGGTCTAACCCACAGCTGGGCTCCTAACCTGGACTCAGTAAAACAGGCAAGGCCTGACACAGCAGCTGTCACAGTGATAGACACTGAAAGATAATAGAGACAGGAACTCTCTTACAAGAACATTTAACTTTCTTAAAGGAGATTTCCCGCTCTTCTTCTCACCTCCCAAGTGTCCACAGACCTCCCCTCACTCAGTGAGACGCCTCATTTTCACACTGTAGAGTGACTGTTACAAACCCTTTGCCTTTTTCACTCACTGCGTGTGTGCGTGTTTGTATGTTCGGGGTTACGTCAGTGTGCACCTGTGTGTTCACCCAAACTGCTGGGTGTGGTCTTTTCTCAAACGCAGCATGTTTCTAAATCACCCTTACACTCTTAGAGCTGAGCTGCCGTGGTTACTGATATTTAGTTTGAAAAGGAACTTGAACTTGTTCTGACCCATATCCTATTCTCCTGACAGCCATGTGATGGCCAAAAGGATTCCCCTGCCCTCACAAACACATGCACTCATCTGAAGAGGGAGGAAGGAACTCTTTTTGCGTCCTTGAGCCCTTCTTTAAGGATGAAGGATGATCTCTTTTTTTAATTATTGCAATTTGGTTGCCAATAAGAGATTGCACAGTCTGTTGACTCTAAAGAGTACAGAATAGGGAATTTTAGAAAAAGTTTTCATTAGTACAAACGGAAATAACATGTTCATACTGAGAAAAAATGAATTAGAATGAAATAATTTTTCACTGTTAAACAAAATACAATAATTCACATAGTACTTTAGCAACATAATGATGCTACACCTGTCTGTTGTTTTCGGTCGTGATAGCCACACAGCACTGGACTTGCTGAGTGTGTTCACAAACAAAGTTACTGATGACAAAACTTGTTTCATAGGCCAAATCAGGAAGAGTGTGTCTGCTTGTCTGTTTGTTTTAATGCCTGCGTGTACAATAGGGCTGGGGTCAATTCACTTTGTTTCTTTTCAAAGACAAAAATGCAATGACTGAAAAAACAAGCTGGTATGAATAGTAATAATTGTTTTGTGACGTTAAGTGGATTAACCCCCACCCATTGTGAGCAGTAACCACTCTCCTCCTCCAGTCTATCCTGTATCCAGGGATATAAATTCTACTGTATACACTACAAATCAAAGGCATATCACCTCCCTGTCCCACACAAGCCCTCAGTGCCTGTCAGCCCACTGCCTCCCCTGTGTGTGAGTGTGTGTGCACATGCCACTACACACATGTTAAAATGTGTGTCTGCAAAGTGTGTGCGATTGACGCGTGTCCAGTGTTTTTAAATGAGTGGGGTCATTCTTCGTATCTACTTGCACACACTACTAGTGCACAACTGACACCCTTCTTTAAGCTGTTTGATGCATTACCTTTACATTAATCTTCTCACAAAGTAGTGTAATACTATGATTTACTGTAGTTTGGTTTTATTGCTATTTTTGCATTTATAGTTTGGTTTTTATTCTGCTTATTTATAGGTGCTGTATTTTTATCATGTAATGTCTTATCATTTGAGTTGTCTATTTTTAAGGGATTATACTGTTCAGAGGGCAAGTAACATTTTTATTAGACATATAGACTGCCGGCAGTATTGGTTAATATTTACAAAGATGTACTAGTTCTCATTTGTTTGTATATTCAAGAGTCCTAAAGTTTAGTGTCATTTCAATATAATTATAATATTTTTTTTGCTACAGTCCATGCTCCCATTAGCAGCAAGCTAACAAGACAGTTGCGCTCTTAAATTGTTAGGTAGAGTATCAAAGGACATATCAGCGCTATAGCTTCTCTCTTTTTCACTTTCTCATCTCCAGGTGTAATTTCGGATGATTGTGCAAGCCCACACATACAACTTCACAGGGCTTGCAGTTTACTGCAGAATTTACCCATTTATTGTTAACATACATGATTTAGAAGGTCCACATGTATACATGTTGAAAAGGTCAAATGAAATTTTACTTAAACTTGAGAATACATGTTCACTTGAAAGGTCATATCTGCCAAATTGAGATTAGAGAAGTGTACCAGCGAGCAGGTGTGCTACGCCACAATGAACAGATAGCCAGCCTATGATTATGCAGAATTTGTATAGCAGTCTGAAACAAAGCACTTATTAGGATCTTTTTAAAGATTTATCCTGGGACAGGGTCCATCAACACTACGACAAGACAAAGTAAGATGCTGAGAAACATTTGCCTTTTTAAAAACGTGGTTGTGAACCAAGCACAAACACAATATCTAACACTAAATAATGTCTCGAATAAAAAGTAGAAAGCCAACCTCATGCCCGAGCGTCACAGAACAGGAAACTCACCTGCCCACATTCAGGCATCTTCAAATGTCTGATCTCTGTAATCTTGATAATTGGGACTTTTCCCTTTTATACATATTCGAAGCCCATCAATTGATAATTCATTGCACTGTTGCGATACATTAGTTAAATTGGATTTTTGTAGTGTGTCTGATATTTGTAAAACCCTCACCCGTAGGCTCTTCCTGTGGATGACTGGTGTGAAACATGAGTCTTCTACAAACTAAAGGCTTATTGCCGTCTGCTTGATCTGAACAACCACCGTGTGTTTTATGGTGATGAACAGCTACTGTAAAATAAAAGCACTTATTTTATCGCCTGATCCATCAACTCATCTCAACCATATGAGATCATCAGATTTGTGCCTTTAACTGCCAAGCAGGGCACCAAACTAGTGATGTTATTAGACTTCCACCTCAGTTGTTCATGTTTGATGTGTATCCACACCTTGTGAGTAATTCAGTTTCTCATCTCTGCGGAGAGGGATGTATATACTAACAAACTATCAAAAAGGCGACTTATACATGACTGACCTGAAGACATACTTTGGTCCAGGTCTAATTTCAGACAGTTGTTTCCCACAATGCATTTCTTCTGTTGTACATATCTAACTAGCATTGCAAGGCCAGAGCGTTGAATGAAGGAGGAAGCATGCAGAAACAGCTTACACTGTAATAACACTGAATTTCTTCATAGGGCATTTTGTATTTTCTGTTTGTGTCAGGTTTGCTGTGACATTAATAAGGGCACTACAGGTTTTAATATAATGCGTGCCAATTGTAATGGTTATTTGGAAAAGAAAAATGTAAATACAGTTGCTCCAGTAGCTATTGATTCACTTTTGTCACGGTAAACTTTTGTTTGAAGGCAGGAGAGAAGGGACGATTCAGGACTTTTCCATAATCCACAGATATTTTTCTACAAATTTAAATCAGAAGATTCTATACACTGTTGAATACCATTGTAAAGGTGTAACAGATGCTGTATATCATTATCTTGTTTTCTGAAGTCGTAAAGCTTTACTGTATGATCTCTTGAAGCAGTGGTTATTCATTGACATTAGTTGTAATGGAAGCCCGAGCAGCAGCACTGGTCACCATATTCAGGAAAAAAGAAAGACAAACCTCAGACGTTTTTGTAATACTTTTAGAATATATCTTATGAAGTGGGTTTTATAAGGAAACACTTTCCGAATCAGTGGTGCTATATATATATATACACATATATATAGCACACTCAGTAATACATACTCGTGTAATGCAGCACAATAATCTCACCCGCTAACTACCCCTTCACGTTTGTGTGTCTCGTTTTCCCCATTTGCAAATTGGCTCCAGTCTTAAACATATCCTTTTATTTGTTCAGTTGTTTCTACTGTACAGTTTAACATTTCACTGAAAACTTGTAAGACTTAAAAGAAAAAGCAAAAAGCCAAATAGTGAAGTAGTTGTCCACTTCTGTTGAAATGTTACCGACACGTTTGTGTGTTGCTACCTAGTGTCGTTGCTTGAGTTCACCCGGAGCTTCAAACACAGTGTAGTCTGAACCAAAAGACCTGGGGACGTGCTCGCCCCACCCCTTTGGAAAGCTTTAAAATGCTTGTTGAGGCTTTAGCAAGTTCAGAGTGTTTTTAGATGATTTTCCAACCTGTCATCAACAATGTCGAAGTAATTGTCATAACTTATCCCACTGCTTTTGTTGTGAGTTTGTAAGTTTGCGAGTCTGCGTGTATGTGTGTCTTGATCAAAAGGCTGCATGACTGTAAAGGGATGATTTAAATGTTTTCGAAAGCCGTTTCCTTAGCACTTCTGTCACTCCTGATAAACACCATTGTTTTTCTTCATGTATCATTGTTTCCTTATCTTTATATTTACTAAACGTATCATGTTGTTTGTTCTCAGCACTGTAAAACAGTCCCTTCTACGACATTGAAAAGCAATATCACTGTATGAAATGTTCACAATGTATTTGTTATGATTGACATTTGATTCATCATCATTATTATTCACATGCACCCTAGGTGTGATAATTGAAGTAAATCTTTTATACAAATACAAGCGTGTGTCTGTGTCGGTGTGTAGAGATGATACAGGTCTATTCAAGTATTCTCAGAGGAAAGTACTGCGTTAGGAGATGTGCTGTAGTAAAGGGGATTTTGAGTTTCTTGAAAGTATTGGAATGTTTGCAAGACTCGCAGGTGAGTAGTTTGTGACAGAAGTTTTTCCTACACGGTGTTGAGTGAACGAGCATTGCCCCTGTGTTTGTGAACAGGACGCTATGCCGAGCTGCAGGTGGAGTTCTCTGCCGCGGTTAGGACCAGCGCGGAGCAGAAGCAGCTCATCCTCAAACTGGAGCATGACCTGAGCACCATCCAGACCATGTCCTCTCTGAGCCGTCCCAGCGCAGACGGCTCTGAGGGCACCGACATGGGCAACATCCCAGAGCCCATCAAGGAGGCCTCTGCCATGTTTTCAGGCATGTTTCATTTTACAACTTCCAAATATTAGAGAATTGGTTTCTATAAAGCCACGTCTCTTCCAGGTGCAGGGTTGAACCCACATCACGGGGAGCTGCCCCAGGGCCAGATGGACTCGCTCCTCTCGATCATCTCAAGCCAGCGTGAGAGGTTTCGCTCTCGCAACCAGGAGCTTGAGGCTGTAAATTGTCCAATTTCTTTAAAAAACTAAGTAGAAATTCTGTATTTACATAACTTGTTTTATTTTCCCAAACCCTTTAGGAAAGTCTGTCTATGCAGCAGACAATGCAGGCCCTGCAGAATGAATTGGACAGTCTCAGAGCGGACAACATCAAGCTCTATGAGAAAATTAAGTTCCTGCAGAGCTACCCAGGCAAAGTAAGCATGTGAATATACATCTATTGTATTCCCAGTGTTCACATTGTTTGCATTGGCTCTGATTGTGTTGAATTGTGCCGCAGGCTGGAGGAAGTGATGACACTGTGATGCGCTACTCCTCACAGTATGAGGAGAGACTGGATCCATTTGCCTCTTTCAGCAAGAGGGTATGTTGCCTATTTAACCATTAGGGCTGCACAATATATCGCAAAAAATATCATATTGCAATATTAGCTGATGCAATATCCGTATCATAAGAAGCCACAACATATCGCAAATTCACTTCCATCGGACTGAGATTTTTACATTTTTCGCCAACACTCTCTAAAACCAAACAGGCATGGAACTTATAAATGTACAGAAGTTCAATTTTTGTTATAACTTTCCTAATTTAGTACATTTTTTGGCCTTGTTTTGGTTCTGATTTAGTGTTTTTGGAGTCTTCTTTTGACACAATTTGTTTTATGCTTTACCGAAGTATCGCGATATTGCATGCCCATATCGCGAGTTTTTTCAATATCGTGCAGCCCTATAACCATCCTAGGGCCCCAATGACTGCAGCTCTCAGTGGCCTGAGTTGTACTCTGTTCACAGGAGCGTCAGCGCCGGTACCTCAGCCTCAGCCCTTGGGATAAAGCCACTCTGAGCCTGGTGAGAGCATGCTGCATACAGAGAAAACCATCACTAGATCAGTCGATTTCTGTAAACAATCCGTGCATTCTGGTTACAGGGGCGTGTCATTCTGTCCAATAAGATGGCCCGGACCATTGCTTTCTTCTACACCCTCTTCCTCCATTGCCTGGTGTTCTTGGTATTTAAAATATATTCCTCTTTTGTGACGTTGTTATTTTGAAACAGATTAACTTTAGATTTTGATTCCTCTATTAGGTGTTGTACAAGACTGCTTGGAGTGAGAGCATTGGGAGAGACTGCTCTGCCTTTTGTGCAAAGAAGTAAGCTCATTGCATTTCGTAATAAATCTTATGCATTTATTTACTATATATATTTTTTATTTACATCACGATCTTTTGTGTCTTTTAGGTATTCAGACCATCTCCATCGTTTTCATGAGAATGACCAAAACCTGTAGCGCTCTCCTGCTCATGTGATTTGTGCAAGCGTCCGACTTTACCGCTAGAGGGCGCTTTCACACAAGTTGAAATAGTCGGGGGTATTGTGTGCGTATACAAAATTAAGGTAAAATCAGTGTATAGAGTCATGAAATGCAAAAGTAAATCAGACTGGAATTATTATCTAGCTTAAAATGTAATCATTTCATCATCAGGTCTAATAGTGTGTATAAAACCTCAGTAGCCTAATTATGTCTTGTTAGAGGGTGGGTTATGAGATTAACCGTTTATTCCATTGGTGGGGCAGTTGGAGTGGACCTATTAATATTTGTGAAGCTCAGTTTATTTTGCATGAATCATTCAAAAGTTAAAGTTACTGATTATTCATAAATTGTATCATTCTCTTGCTATAGCCTACGTGTTACTGTGATCCAAATAAAGGTTAATAAGTAGGCCTAATTATGGTCTTTATGTTGTTTTTGTTACTCACTGGTGTAGGTCACAAATAATCTCGTGTTTGATGAGTCAGTGCCATTTGTAATTAAGGCATTTATTACTGTAAACATACTATAATAACCATAATAATACATTTTATTAGGTGCCTTTCTGGACACGCAAGATGGCCTTACAACAACAATTAAAAACACAAACTACAATCTTCATCTGTACTCTGTAGTTGAAGTGTAGGACGTTTCGATTTTAGTCCAAATCTTAGTCGAAACGTCTTACACTTCAACTGCAGAGTACAGATGAAGACTGAAGAATCTTTGCCCACGATGGACATCTCCTGAACGACTAAGAACCTACACAGACGAACTACAATGCTATAAACGGCCATTATATAAAAGGGCAGGGCAGTTATGGTCATAGTGAATAAGCTTGTGTAAACAGATGGGTTTTGAGTATGGATTTGAAATGTGGGAGAGAGTATTATTGTAAACTTCACTCAATTGCTTAGTTAAGTTTAACTATCAAACAAAAAAACACTACACAAGACAAGACTTCATTTACAGCCTAACTCATGGCTAATGTTGTTCCTCAATGGGAGAATTAGTCTTGGCCACATATGGTGCTGCTTGATACTGTATACATCTATAGACTGAAAACAAGATGGGTGCAACAATAAAGGGGAAAAAAGATGTATGATAAGATGCTTCTACATTGCATATTCTTATTTGCAAAGTCTGAGTGTCTGACTCGCTCTAAATGGCTGACCTCCTTCTAAATAAGAATAAAACATGCATAATTCATGAGGGGCCATTTTGCAGCCATTTAAAAGACTGACGTCCTCATGGCAGACTCCCAGCAGCGAAACGCGCACAGTACGGTCTCGTGCCTCCACATCTGGCTGCGCCTCTCATTTACAGGACTTCCTTCTCTGCAGCTGCCCGTGGACGTGTTTCCTAAAAAGCCTATTTTCAGTGGCAAAGGTCTTGGCGGCACTTTGGAACTTTCAGTGGGCCAAGCGTTCACTGGGCCCTAAGCGGAATTATGTCAGGGGGGCCTCGCTATTTCAATTTCATTTCGGATAAATAAACTGTACATGCCAATAAATTAATAAATAATTCCCCACTATTTAACCTGACTAAAGTAGACTACACTGCAAAAAGACATATAGAAATATATTAAACTTTCTTACAATTCTGCCAGTAGAATCAAAAGAAGAAAAAAAATCACACTAAAATGAGATTTAAAATAAAATGATATTAACCTCCTGAGACCATGCGATCTCATGCGAGGACATTACATTTTTGCTTGCGTGAACCATAGGATGTATTTTTATCAATTGAAGCCTGATGTACTCGAACAAGGACATATGGACTGCCATCTAGTGGTGTCAACAGACTGTTGTATCTGTAAATTGATGTGCAAATTTGATAGAAAAATGCAACAGGTTTGTTGTACTATGCAGCTAAACTTGATGTACTTGTTCGAGGACAGTGGGACTTGATTTGGATAAAAATGGAAAAAATTATGGCAATTTTTTGTAGAGAAGATCCATTTCTGATGTTCTAACAGTCTTAATTGAATTTGGATAAATTATACATATTAACTGGACTGTTTTGCCACTAAATTTGGTCAATGTAAACTGGTTCAAACTGGTTTTGGACTGGTTTGACTGGGTTTGGACTGGTTTAGACTGTTTGGGCTGTTCCACATTGGGTTTTGTACTGGTTTTGACATGGTATGGCTTCTTTTGGACAGGTCGAGACTGGTTTTGAACAGGTCCAGTCTGGTTTTGGACAGGTCCAGACTGGTTTTGTACAGGTCCAGATTGGTTTAGGACAGGTCCAGACTGGTTTTGAACGGGTCCAGACTGATTTAGGACAGGTCCAGACTGGTTTAGGACAGGTCCAGACTGGTTTTGCATAGGTCCAGATTGGTTTAGGACAGGTACAGATTGGTTTAGGACAGGTCCAGACTGGTTTAGGACAGGTACAGATTGGTTTAGGACAGGTCCAGACTGGTTTAGGACAGGTCCAGCTTGGTTTAGGACAGGTCCAGATTGGTTTAGGACAGGTCCAGACTGGTTTAGGACAGGTCCAGACTGGTTTAGGACAGGTTCAGACTGGTTTAGGACAGGTTCAGACTGGTTTTGAACTGGTACAGACAGGTTTTGAACTGGTCCAGATTGGTTTTGAACAGATCCAGACTGGTTTAGGACAGGTCCAGACTGGTTTTGGACAGGTCCAGACTGGTTTAGGACATGTCCAGACTGGTTTAGGACAGGTCCTGACTGGTTTAGGACAGGTCCAGACTGGTTTTGAGCATGTCCAGACTGGTTATGAACAGCTCCAGACTGGTTTTGGACAGGTCCAGACTGATTGTGGACTGTTTCAGA
>OMNZ01073032.1:0-20274 GCA_900303255.1 Lesueurigobius sanzi | reverse complement strand
ATTTCAAAAAAGCGAATTCCCAAATGTTGTTCTTAGTTATTATTTGATAGTGATGTGATTACTGGTGGTAATATTGACACATCACTGGACAAACGATCAATTTCATATGGGTCAATGCCCCCAATTAACTGTAGCTTATCATTATATCGTGATCTTTCTGCTTCACCAAGTCCGTTTTTGTAAGATAGGTATCGTCTCCAATCGTGTAATCATATACTGCAATCAAATACTGCATTATGAAAGAGAAAAACAACGTAATTTGTCCAATTATTTCAAACGCGTAGTTAATTCAACGCGACGCGGGACTTACTTCCGGGCCGTGAAATACCTCAATATACTAAAAATTCTTCAGTCTTCATCTGTACTCTGTAGTTGTAGTTCAACTACAGAGTACAGATGAAGACTGAAGAATTTTTGCCTACGATGGACAACTCCTGTACGACTGAGAACCTTCACAAAAATATACTAAAAAGGAGGAAAAAGAAAATTTCATTCCACTACCAGGAAAAACATCAGGTATAGTCCCTTTAATGATCGACTCTGAGTTAGCATACTACCAGGTTGTACAATACACGGGACAGATACTGCTGCCTTCAGGACGTTTGCCGACATAGTAACTTAGCTGGATTAGCTCATACAAACCTGCTGCTCTCCTTCGCTGCGTCCGCGCTTCGTCTCTGGTGTTCCGCCTTCACTGCGGACCACCTTTGATTTTCTCTTTTTCAACTCTGAAGACATACCGGCCTTCAACAGATTTGGGGTCCACATTAATACAAAATAAATCACAAGGGCAAGTTGCTGCTAGTTAGCTATATAGCATTCTATGCTAAACGATAATAATCGCATAAACAACTGGTTTTATTTGATCTATCTTTATCCTTATCAATCGAAACGTTTTAACCTTAATATAACGCTCACCTGTATAATCAGAAGCTCATCTAAAATGCTCTTAAATCAATTTTCTTAGCAATATTAGCAATCCGCCTGCATTGTTCTCGGCGGAAGCTCTGCGTAGTCCGAAGGAAGTCCCACCCAGTCTGAGCTCGCAACAGTGACGTGTGCGCCGCCTACTGGTCACATTTTATACTGGCGTCATTAGAATTTTTTTTCTTCATTTTTAAAGGTGGCCACACGCACTACAGGATTTTAAATATTTTGAGATTTAAAATCTGTGTACAGACCACACACACGGGCAGACATGAGGACACACATACACACATGGAGTCCCACAGATCATGCCATGAGAGAATTTTTTTATTAAGCCACGCCTCCTCAAACTTAGAAAGACTAAAAACCTGGCTAAAAATCCTCTAGTGTGTGGCCAGCTTTAGAGTAAATGGGGAAAAATACACAATAATACACAACTTTGACATCATGGTATTTGATACAAAGTGACATTTTAACAAAGTAAACATTTTATTTTCACACAATGTTAAAACATTCACAAAATGGACTTTTTTGGAACAGTTAACCTGTCTTCAACCTATTACTAGCTCTCCTCACTTGGCCATATCTATAAGACTTTGTAATGATGTGGGCACCCATGTTTTCTCACCTTGCACAAACACAACGCCTCTGTCTATATATATTACAATTCGTCCAAAAGTGTACAGCTGTTTGCCCAGATGACGTTTGGCAACAAGGGGCATGAACACAATGTTGTTCTCCTCCGCTTTGGCCTGAACAAGGTCTTTAAAGTTTGTTGGTACACTGGCATTGAAACCTCTTGTGGCTACACTCTCAGCATCCCTGCGCTCTTGCATCGCCTCGTACTGGAAGTCTTTCCGCCTCTCTGTCTGTGTAAGGTAGGCAATGTTTTCCCTTGCACCAGGCTGCATATATCCACCTGTGATTAAAAGTAAACAATATTAAGATCAAAGTGCTGTTACGATTTAGGGAAATTAAATATTACTAGAAGGTAAACCATGTGCAGAAATACTAACCAACACCTGATGATACAGCTCTATTCATGATGTCCAAAGCTTCGTTAAATTTCTCCTTGATAACTGATTGTGTCAGTAAGGCATCACTGAACATGCCTTTCCATCCAATGTACCACTTTGTGATTTCTTCATAATTGGGGCTGTTGCTCAACCATGAACACAGCACCTATAAGCACAAAACACAGTTTCAATATGAGAATAAAGAAGATAAACCTATAAACCAGACTAGCCATTCACCTGTAACCACTTTGGGAAGAAGTTTTTGTCCAGTAAAGACACAAGACTGGAAGGAGAAAGCATGCCCTCCCAATCCAAGACCCAATTAAATGGCTCCATCTGCTGTTGATGGGGATTAATAACAAGCTCCTCTAAACACAAAGCTAAAGAAAGACAACATGTCAAATTACAATCTGTACCAAAAAGCACTCCTTCCCTTGATTGTCATGATTGGTTACCTAGTTTAGGGATAATGTTTTTCACCAAAAAGGCCTCCCATGCCCCTGGTGTGAAGACATCTTTCCAGGGCTCCAGAATGAGACGAGCTGAAGCATCACTAGGATGCCACCTCTGCAGAGCGTTAGACAGTTTACTTCTGATAGGAGGGTAAAGTGGCTCAAGACGTGACTGAAGCAATGGTAGCCATGGGTGGATCCAGGAATGAATGGGCACTGTATCCGTTAATGGGTTCCAGTTATCAACCTGAGGACAGTTAGTTAACAATTCAGTTAAAATATACTTACTGGACAATAATGAGTGCTCGTTAAGTAGTATACCTCTCTCTGCAGGTGGGGTAAAATGAGTTGTTCCAATATATAATCAAGGATCCACTGAGGAAGGAGGGGAGCCCACACTTCAATACAGTCCACCATTGGCCCCACATTGCGAGGTGGCCAATGTGAAATACAGGTCTGTATTACAGGGACCCATACTTCCCATAACAACCTAAAAAGTTCACAAAAAGAGTGCATGAAATGGAGCTATCTCTCAATAAATGTTTATCATCTCATTGCAGCTTTACCTGTGGTAAGGATCCATATTTGAATCTGAGGCATTAGAGTGGATGTTTCTTGTCTCAAGGATAGCTTTCCACTGTCCAAATTCTTCGAAGCAATAAGTGCAATCCTACAATAAACACATTTTTCAATAAATATAAAACATATCTCTAATCAATCTGAAATTTAGCATCATTAATTCACTGGTTGTATTTTTTGATAATAAAACACAAACATAAGTATTTACTTTTAATGGGTTCCATGAATTAAGTTTCTCCTTAAGCAATGGATGAATAGCAACAGCAAGATCTGACAGTCCCATGGTCTTAAATTCCTCATAATACTCGGTTTGTAAGGTTTCAAAAATCCGAGCACACTCCTAAAAAAAACAAACAGAACATGAGTGATTTAATATTTGTCTAACCCATTTAGCTCAAAAAATGACACAATGATATGGCTACCTGTAAAGATGGTCCCTCCCCTGGGGCAGTCTCCCCTGATGGAAAACGCTCCACCAATGCCAGGACAGCCTCTATTTTCTCTATTGCGCTTTGTTCCATTTCCAACCTGGACTGCAGGGTTTTTGATTCATGATTCAAGGTCGTGACTACATCTTTTTCATGCTGAAGACGCCTTGCAGACTGGTAAAAAAAAAACATAGACAAAATAAAGATAGGCCTGTCACAATGATTTGATGAGTCTTATTGATAAAAATACATTTTTGTGTAATTCTTTATGTAATTCTTCTTGACAATAAACTCTATTCTGACTTAAATTAAAAGAGAAGATATAGGCTGTGTTTTTTTGTTAGTTTGTTTTTGCATTTCCAGTCTTTGTTGTGACAGTTCACACACGTTAGACATACCCTGCTTTTACTGAAATTTGCAATGGTCTCACACCGGGGCTGAGTCAGAGTTATTATTTAGTCCACGCTCCACCATTGAGGTTACCAACAGCCTCGCCATCAGAAAAGCTCTGTAGCATGCTGTACTGTGCACCCCGCCTCTCTCTGAAAGCTGTGAGTCACTAATCTATAAATGATGCAGATACCAGCGCTATGTTATGGTTGATTCCTTTTATTCCCTGATAATGTTTTTATGGGGTTTTGAGTTGGTCTTTACAGTACTGATAGCATTCATTCTCCTGTTATTAAGCAGCACCTGCATTTATCGCATTTATAGACTGTAAAAATGTTAGTGTCCTTTGAGTGATAAGGTGATATCATAATTATTGTGACAAACGTAAGTAAAGCCATTGATATTAATTTTAAAATGAATATTTCAAATGTCATCTATTTTATCAATTCCAACTATTTAATATGAATTGTACAGCAAACGTTCATACCTGCAATATGTTTTGTTCCGTGAGGTCGATGAGCAGTTGGAGGTTATGTTCAAGCTCAGGTAGCGCAAATCCAGATCCTTTCTGATCCCGTGTGGCTGCAGTTGGCGGCTCCTCATCAGGGACACTATGTTTGTTGGACATTTGACTGTAGCTGTAATATACTTTCTGCTCTCTGCCAGTCATATCAATTACCTGCAGGGAACAATAAAAATTCAAGTTTTTTTTTATGGCTAGTAAAGAAAAAGAAGTGTTAAAATTAAGTGAAGCTATAAGGTGGTCACTTACCTTCACCTGTGCCAACTCTCCAGCTGATGCAGTCGTACTTCGTCCCGCCAGTTTACCTGTAGCTTTAAGCTCATCCACTGTACGGTATGAGTACTTAGGTTTCTTCTTAGTTCCACTGCTTGCATCTTTGCGCCACTGTCCCAGTTCCTTCTGAAACTCCTGAAAAGATAGATATTAATTGGATTTAGTAAATGTCCACATAAAGCCCATTTACTTTGATACAATACCTTTTCCTCCTCTTCTTCTGAATCAACAGTTGGAAAGTCTTGAAGACTTTGTTGGGTCCGTTCATTACCATAAGCACCAACTGCTCCTTTGCCTTTACGAACTTTGGCCTCAATAGGGTTTATAATACCTAGGAAAGGAAATAAAAGTATTGTCATTCATATATATATATATACAGTAGTTGTTAACAAACAAAATCCACAGCAATTTTAGGCGGGGTTTACCTTGAGCATTTTTACCCAGACCTTTGCCTGGTTGGTAGCCCATTTTTTGCAAAAGTTTTTGTCCAATTCCTCTAGTATGCTTTTCCCAGTTGCCAATTCCTTTTCCAGATTGACCAGCAAACCGTTGAAATTGGTTTCCTCGGAACTGGCCCTAAAATTAATTGAGATGTTCACACACAGAACTGTAAGATAACAGATAGTCGATAACAAATGCCAAAGCTTACCATCTGGAGTAGTTTGGGTGCAGTTGCACGGGGAGGGGGCGGTGCTGCTGGGGAGTCATCTTCAGAGTCATCAGATCTTTCCTCATCTTTTACTTCCTTCTTCTCCTCAGCTGCGGTTTTCCTCAGACCGGCGCTCACAAAGTTTACTGGAGCAGTGTAATCTTTAGACCTGGATTCAACACAAAATTAAAATGTCAAGCAATAGATCAATAATGTGTCAAGTAACACCGATATTTACAATTGTGTGAAAAGTGCACAGTGAAATCCATTTACCTTTTACCTCCAAAACTTGGCCTCTCATCCTCATCAGAGTCCCTATCTGCCCATATACCATAAGTAGCCTGGTCCTTGGTCTGTCTTGTTCTTTGGCGCTCAGGGTTAAACTCATTGGCCAGATCCCATTCCGTCACCTCAAAACTCTCGATCTCCACACCATCTTCCTCCTCACCTCCTCTCCGTCCATACAGATGTGACATCGACATATTTGTAACACTATAAATACAACACAAATACATGTTCGTTAAGGCAATCAAGCATAATATAATAATAACAGAACCTTTGCTAATGCCGCTGTATGTTTGCTAATATTGCTTTTAAAATCACCGAACTACAAGTAAATAGTATTAGTGGCTAATACGTAATGAAGACACTGTAGCTAAAGTAGCCTACGAAATAATAATGACCAAAAACTATTGCTCGTCTTGTATTTCAGATATTAAGGGTTATGCAACGCAACAAACCTGTTTAAGCCATATAAAAAGGCACAAAAAAAACCCAAAACAATCACTTATCCCTATATATATATTTACTAAAGAGCAGGGGGATTTGTTAGCATCAGCATCTACGAACAGCGCACAGCCATGAGCTTACATAGCACAAGTGCTTCCGGTGATCTAAAGAAAAACAATAATGTAAAGTATACTATGACTTGAAATAATAAGTTGTATAAGTTTGACGCGAAACCCTGACGGTGACAGGATATATGTTTGTTTGTTGGTTTGGAAACATGAAACGTATAAACTATATTTTTTAAGCGCTGACTCCGGAAGTGAAAGGATCTGTGTTACAACCAAAACAATCCCACGTGAACGCAACGCCGCACGCATTTGGACAGTTCTTAAATAATCTTTTTGTTTGTGTTACTTGTTGAGATGTCAGCGGACACTGGGGAATGGCAGGTAGCTCGACGACGCAAAGGAAAAGCGGGAAAAAACATGATTCAAGCGCTTGAACACAGTGTAAACTCTCAGGAAAATCTGGATGTTGATAAGACTGTAAAACGACTCCGGCAGACAGCGTAAGATAATAATTTCGATCCAAAGCCTCATGGAAAACACGTTTAATCTGTGCTAATGTAACAAATATGCATCTGTACCTTTTAGGGATGATCTAAGATGTGAATCCTTTTACGAGAAATGGAAAGGTAGGTGGTCTTCTACATTCTTTCTTTCTTTTTTTTTTTTTACACAATATTTTTGCATATCTGTGGAACTGGAAATATATATAATAAGCTGCTTCAAGATGAAATATATTGTGAGCTAATTGAAGTCTTAGCACACCTAATTTTGAGTCAAGCAGAAGCAAGCAAAATACAAAAATAGGGAAATATTCAAATTCAAAGTAAGAGAGATGAGTATAAAAAGAAGTAAAGAAATAATAAAAAAGGATAATATCTCAAAAGAAACCAAAATAGTGGATGAATGAAATGTTTTACTGCATAAAACTCTTCATGAAGAAGTGAAGATGAATATTATGCTAAAAGGGGACATTGATAAGTACTATATTGATTTGGCTAAAGGTCCCTTCATAAGATCTAGAGGGAAATGGTTAGAAAATGGGGAGAGGAAGTGCAGTTATTTCTTTGGTCTTGAAAAAAGAAATGGCATTCCTTCATTAAAATCAGGAGACCGCATTATCTCTGAAATAAAAGAACTGCCAAAGTATGTGGAGCATTTCTACAGCAATATACAACCACAACTCAACCTGATGTGACTGAAACTTTCATAGACTCAATTAAAACCCAGATACCACTAATTTCAAATCATTTTAAAGATAAATGTGAGCAACCAATAACAAGTACAGAAATGAGGTAAGTGATAAAAAACGCTCAAAAAAGACAAATCACCTGGAAATGATGGACTAACAGCTGAGTTTTATCAGCATTTTTGGAGTGTTATTGAAGAACCTTTATTTGAATTCTATATAATAAGTATAACTCTTTGTTACGATGAAACAAGGAACAATTTGCCTGATCCCTAAACCAGGAAAGATCCCATATCAATTGAAAACTGGAGAGCAATTACCCTATTAAACGTGGATTATAACATTTTTGCCTCTGCATTTGCTAAAGGATTGAAAAGTGGACTCCCAAGAAATCATAAGTGAAACTCAGAGTGGTCTTCTACTTTGTTGTTGTTGTTATTATTTGTTTATTGTGTCCATGATGTTGCTCATTACATTGTTTTATTATTTTCCACTAGATGACTTACTAATAGCAGCTTCAGATATTCGAATCCTTGAGAACAAGAATGAAGACTCTGCTGACCACAGTAGAAACTGCCTCCCTCCTGGACGGATGCATTGTGTGTGTTATGGCCTGGGGTCATTCTCCTCGTGTGTTTCTGCCCGCTACCAGCTGGCCATGTTATTGCTGCTTTTAGATGCCGCCCAGGTAAAATAAATTGGCTACTTATTTAATGAAAGTACTGGAGTTGTATTGTCTTAAAATTACTTTTCTCTCTTCTTTAGATTGAGCTAAGTGACTGCTTCATCTATGATCCTGTATTTTCTAATGGAGAGAAAGCCGTGTTAAAAGAATTAGGACTGACTGTGTTGACAGAAAATGAGGTAGAAGTCTATTCATATAGATGTTTGTCATGAAAATACTATTAATATAATAATTATATATAATTTTCTCTTTCTTTTCTTGTTTTGCAGGAAGGAAAGCGCCAAGCTAATAAACCCACTCTTTTTTACTTACTGCATTGTGGAAAAGCCCTTTACAACAACCTTCTTTGGAAAAACTGGGGCAAGCATTATCTGACTCAAATGGTCATTATTGGAAACAGTTTCTGTGGCATGAAAGAAAGGTGTGTGTTATTTACTTGTTTGTTTGAGTATATTGGGCTACTTATAAATTGAGTATTTTGTTTTAACAGGACAATTGACAGAGAATTTAATCGAGATTACAATTACATTTGCCGAATAACTACTGTATGCAAGGAAAAATTGCTTCCTTGTCCATCCCACATGATTGACGTCTTCAGTGATACTGCAGTCATCACCTTTCCCTCAAGTGGCATTGACATATATTCACAGTCCACTTGGATAAACCAACCAGAACCACAATATGAACACTGTGTTGATTTAGAGATTGTACAAAAAAACAAAGACATCTGTAGATAGTTTTGTGTGACCAAGGTTTCCTGGTCTTCTTTTTTTTACACATTTATAGTATAGTATATGTATAGTACTCTGCTTTTTTGGTTGTTTCAAGATATGGTATAAAAAAAAAAAAACCTCAGAAGTACCTTATTGGCCCATTCCCTTGCCATTTAGTATTGAGTATAAAATACTCATGGAAAGTTCTTAAAATTGTATTTTTATTCTGTTCTTTTATTGTAACAATTGAATTTGAAAATAAACATCCACTCACAAAAGTAAAAATTTTATTGTTAAAAGTAAAAGCCATTTCATAAAAACACCATTTTGTTTTCTAACACCTGTAGTTTTGTTTTCTTCATTCTCTTGGAAGTTAAAAACATCTGTTATTGTTAGACACTGAAGTGACACTGTAACCTTTTTTATTCCTCAACCTCACTGTTTTGAGTGGTCTCTAAGCTTCCATTAACAGCTGAAACGTTTTCCACTGGTCCGTTTGATACAACAGGCTTTGAAACAACATCTGCCCAAGTCATAGCCTTAAAGACAGAAGGACTTGTGGCTGCCTCAGCTGCACCATTAATTTCCCCATCTGACTCTTGTTTAGCTTTGGCCTCTTCATCTAATGTTGAAGAATCTGATCCACTTCCATCACCTGTGTCACTAGTAACTGAAACTGCATCATTGGTCTCCACCGATTTCTCATTAGAGCTCCCTTCTGCTCCATCAGTATCTGTGCCTTCAACCTCCTTCACACTTTCTTTATCTTGATCTGAGATCGGTTTCTCTTCTTTGCTGGCACTCTCCGAAGTGGTGGACTTAGATAGTAAACTTTCAATTACTTCTTTAGCCGCTGCTGCTTTTCTTTCCATGTGTTTCTGCTTATATTCCTGGAACCTGTCACTGAACAAAATAAATATAATTCAAAAAGGGAATCCCGCCTGAGGACAATAAAATTCACTGCTGCAACAGATTTGTCATTGTCATTCATGATGCATAATCATATTTACCTCTGTACTAACTTTCTGATTCCTGTGACCAGAACCATCTGCTCCAAAATGGTTTCAGTTGTAGGAGTGAGACACTGAGGAAACAAACAGTTAAAATGTAAATATGTCTTATATCTAATTCTATTACACAAGGTGGAACTTAAGTTGTTTACTATATTAAATGTACCTCCACTGTTTGCTCGGAGCACTCAGGCCCAGCTTGTCTGATGGACCTCTCCACACGCACAGCTTGTTTGGTTATGGTGCACAGAAATTCTGTGCTACAGATTACCTGGGGATGAACCTCTCCAAACTGTACACAAAAGTACTGTTAATAAGTTACTCAGGATTAGACTTAACATTTTTTACACAAGAGCAAGAACAGACCATGGAGGTAAATGCTGAAAGTGCTTCCTTTTCATGGTTCATGGCACTTCTGTAGTCACCTTTACTGCACATCAGCTGGGCCATTAGGTGTTGGCTACAAATTAAACAATATGAAAGTATGCTATTGATAAATATGTTGAAATTTAGAGCTATCCTCTCCAAGAACAACATACTTGAGTGCAGTATGTAGGTTAGTGTCTCCAAAGAAGGAAGTGTTGAGCTTGAGAGCATTCTTCAGGTACTGCTCAGACTGATTTCCTGGCATCACCAGTCCCAGACAACTCTGCAAAGAGCACATTTTACATAAGAGCAAGGTTTCCTGTTATTCTTTAAGCTATTAAATGCAAGAGTCAATGGAGATACTGTACACGTACATCCAGTGTAGCAGTGTAAGGGTGATCTTCTCCATGGACTGTTAGCATTAAGAGACGTGCTCTGAGCAGACATTTCTGGGCCAGTGCTGTTTCTCCTCCCGCTTGCATGTACACAGCTAAAAGTGCCTATGAAAGAAATACACATAAAACATGACAATGCAAGAAAACTGCATCTACGTTAGATACTGTACATGTAAAAATACTCACATATTGCTGGATAGTGTCTGGATGGTCAAAACCAAGCACTCTTTCACTAATGACTACTGCCTTCAGTTGAATACTACGAGCCTGCAAGATAGAAGAAAATACTTTTTTTTACTGGTGCGCAAACAAAAAGTTGTGGGTTATTCTGTACTTGATCTCCTTACCTCTGCTGACTTGCCCTTTAGGAACGCCACTCTGGCTAGAACACTGTGACAGTAACATGCCTCGGGATGGAGATCATCGCATACTCTGCCATATAAGTAAGTAGCTTCTTTGAACTGTTCATAAGCCTGATCCAAATGGCCTAGAATAAGAACATTATGAATTAATGAATGAAAAATGTAGTCGTTTCTAGTGATGTGACGTTCATGACCGAATCAGCTCTTTTGAACGGCTCTTTGAGGTGAACGGTTTGAACTTGGTCTCATTTGTGAAAAGAGCCGGATCAATTCTACATAGATTTACCCTAAATAGACTCAAGAATCAGCACAACAGCAGAAAAGGTGACAACATTTTTGCTCTACAAAATGATTTGTCAGCCAGATTTTTTTCATTGACTGTGGCACAAATTTGATTCACAAATACGTTTATTTTTTAACAAATAAAAATCATCTCCATCATCATTTGGTTTCATCTGGTTTAACCCTAATTTAGCTCTGGTTTAGTCCAGTTTTTGTACTATTTTAGACCTGATTTAGACCCCGTTTAGTCCTAGTTTATCACTAGTTTAGTTCAGTTTTAGTCCCGGTTTAGCCCTGGTCTAGTCCTGATAGACCTGGTTTCGTCCAGTTTTAGTACCTGTTCAATCCTAGTTTAGCCCAGTTTTAGTCCCGGTTAAGCCCTGTTTTAGCCCTTTTGGTTCATTTTAATAAGAAATGTGCATAATATCAACTCATAATATGCCTTTTTTAGCTGGTGTCATTAAAAAAATATATATAAAATGGAGCCAGTCTTTTGAACAGCTCTTTGAAATGAACTGATCCCAAAGACTTGGCTCCCTGTAAAGAGCCATAAATCCCATCACTAGTCGTTTTAAAAACTTCATAAGATCTTCTTTGTTTAACCTCCTGTCTTACAAAAAGAACCTCAAGAATATTTTAAAAATGTAGTCAGAAGAAACTCAGAATCCACCTTTTTGTAGTGAGGCTTGTGCTAAGCGAAAAGCTTTTGAAGCGTCTAAAATGGGCATGTGGAGATGCTTGACCACTGGGAAGATGTTAAGGATGTCATCTGGACCGAGAGGTGCTTTGTTTTGGTTATCCAGGAAGTAGTCTTTGAGCCTCAGCTGTAGAAAGAAAGAAGCAAGCATAAGGAATAAGTAAATATGAATTCTTATGTTTATTGTTTTTTGACAAACTATAAGACCTATTACTGTGGTTCTTAAACTGATACATGCACCACTGGTGATAATTGGACTCCTTCCATATACAATTTACAATTAAGTACAATTAAGATCCATTTTAGATCCTTTTTAGACCCAGTCGTCTTGATCTAGAACTGGTGGTACTATTAATATTTTTTCAGGTAGTACTTGGTGAGAAAAGTTTGCGAAACACTGCCCTTCAATTTCAGCAATGAAGTATATTCATACCTGTATTCCAGTCTTCAAACAAAACTCTCTAAGCAGGGACAGTTTCTGAAGGCCATAGTGTTCAACAAGGTGGTTTGGCCCTGTGCTTTAGGGGGAGAAAAAAAGACTTTAGCTGTTCTTGAAATAAAAAATGCACAATTAGAAACAAGACATATTTTTTGCTAACCCCAGCTCGTCAGTGATGTTGTATGCCTCGGCTGCGTCCTGGCACACCATGTTCCAGAGCTCCGCTGACGTGAGAGTAGTCCCAGGCGTAGTCTCAGAGGGCCCAGCTCCGCGACCCCTCCGCCGGGACTTTTTCTTCATGTCCTCCGTGATGGAGGTGGGAGTGTAGTGTGGGACCAATAGGCAGCAGAGGAAGTGACTGACAGCTGCAGAGAGGCTCGACACATCAACACCCTGCAGAGACATCACCCCAGGCTTTTTACATTCCTGCTCGGATAACCAGCTTTCACCTGCTGCTCAGACATTACTCTGCTCCAGGTAATAACAGCAGATTCATAAATGTCATAGGTAAATGTCATGAAATACCTGCACAAAGCTGTTGAATGTTCTTTTGGTTGAGCGCATCAAAATTTCACTGATTGCTATCCTCTGATGTGCAACAAAAATAAAAGAGATAAAAGCGTAGTTATTTGAAATGTTGCAATGAAAATCTGGAAACACTGCAATAAGTTTACACATACTAGAATGTGTCTGAGTCTCTCCTTGTGCTCTGATTGTCTGATGGCCTTGACCAAATGACCCAAATAGCGCAGGTTGATTCCTTGATGGTGCAGCGCCTTCTTCAGAGAACCTCCATCAACTGGAACTTCATTGTTTTGTAAACAAAAGTCCATCTAAATGCATAAACAAATACGCAAGAAGTATGACATTGTTTTGGTCAACAGTTTCAGAGAATTCTGTTTTGTTAGACTTACAAAAGCTGGGATCTGATGTGTGATAATGAAGGCTGATGCTTCTTGCAGTAATCGTTTCTGCAGCTGTGTTGAGGCCCCTTCATTGCGAGGGAATGTCACTCCTAAAGTGGCAGAAGTGTGTCAAAACTACAGTGAACATACAGTACATGCAAATGTGTCTATCCATGTTCAGTTTACCTGGAGAGAAGATGTTTGGGTTGAAACGCATCTCAAAAATAATATCACTAACTGAGCCAACTTCTTTACAGCCTTCTTTGACTGCATTTGGGGCCCGGGAGTCACCTGCAATAAGGAAACAAATAGCACAAGGTTTTAGTATCCAAGCAAATAGATTATTACTAGAACAGTGCTTCGATTTTACCAGCTGTGGCGCACTCTTCAAAGCCTCCATTCTCATTCAGCTTCTCTCGCACTATCTCACTGAACTGATTATGTCTAAAATGAAATAAACCATATATACAGTCAGGCCCATAAATATCGGGACAGTGACCAGAATTTTGTTAAGCAAAAGTTCTTCAAGCTACAGTTACATAATGTGCGCTGGCTCAAATGCAGACTTTCAACTTTAATTTGAGAGTCTCTTTTTCAAAGGTCTCTATGTAACTGTAATTTGAAGAACTTTTGCTAAACAGATGAAAGAACAAAATTCTGGTCACTGTCCTAATATTTATGGACCTGACTGTGCATGTTGAAATTATGTATTAATTTAATGCCATCTACTCATTACAACATCCTTTAACGAACACTATTGATACATGATTGACTTACTTGTGTTGAGTAAATGCCTGCAGTAGTTCTGGCCTTAGTCTACAGAGCTTGTGAGGAAAACTCTTTGGAAACCCAGTGTCTGAACAATAATTCTCAGGCCAAAAGTTTGTTTTGGCTTCTTCTTGACAACTTTCTTTCACTTCATCCTCAGCAGGAACAGCCTCACTTTCTTTTTCTGGCTCTGGACAAAAGTTGGCATCCACTGGTAAGCTCCTAAATACATCGAGCACGTAGAACCTCCTGTCAGCTCCGACAAGGCCCTGTGCATCAATGGATGTGAACAGAGGCACCGCGTTGCCTTTGGGCGATACAACAACATGTCTTTGAATGGACAGAGCTTTGGCTGCTTGTGCAAGGTGTTCAAGAAGACGTCTGCGCTGGGGAGATTCTTGGGGTCCTGCGTTTACTCCATACAGAAGGCCTCTGTCAGTCATAATGAAATTATAGTTAGTTAAAAAGGTACTGTATAAGAAAATAAGTGAATATTTTAGATATAATTAAATAAATAAACTATACCTAGATGCTGGAGAGGCTTCCTGGTCTTGCTCCGAGCTATCTAAGCCTGGAGCCAGGCCCTGAGCGGACAGACGCACCCCTCTGTAATCCACCACTGCTGTGGGCAGAGTGTGCAGCCCCTGTAGCCCCTCAATGTCACTGTAGGCCTGCACTCCCTTCAGCTCCAATCTCTGAGCAGCTCTAGATGGATCAACACCACTCATAAAACCACATTATCACAACAAATTTGTACATGGTTTGTAATTGTTTCTTACCTGCGGCCTCTATCTCCACCAAACATGTCACTTGCAGCTCCTTGACTCAAAAACAGGCCTTCACAGAGGAAAGCTGGATCCTCTGGATTTCCATTGACAGGCTCCACAAAGCCATCTATGACATTTTCTGCCCCCTGAGTTGCTGCCCTGACAAATGCACTATTAACCTGTTAAATTAAATTAAAAATTAAAACCTATTTGGATTTTCAGTATGTGCTCATTTAAAATACTGCGACAAGGTATAGAAAAAGTGTATTATTTTATTTATTTATTTGTGATGTCATGGGCAAAGGATAAAATAAAACTGATTAAAATCTCTGTACACTTTTGAGGCACGCAATAAAGGTCATTTAATTAATCAAGGATTCTTGAGCACTATCAGATAATGTAAGTACGGATTTAGAGATGAACATATTTATTTATAATTGTCCTTGTAGCCTAAGATCTAAAATTAACACACATGGATTTTGCTCAGTACTACATAGTGACTGTATGACATGTGGATACCTGTAGCAAAGCCTTGTCTCTTCGCAGTCTCTCCTCCAGACTTCCTTGGGGAAGGTCTCTGGCTGCTTGTAACTCTTCATTCCAGTCAGGAGCCTACACAATGACAGAGATGTCAGACACTCCCCTGATGCTGTCAGTGCCACATCATTCACAGTGTTGACAGTAACCTGTGCTGGCTGTTCGTCCACTCCGAGTCGACTGAATGTGTTTTTATGCATGCGGGAAACACAAGGCGGCCCTAACCAGCTCAGGGTGTGATACGGGGTGCCCAAAGCCTCATGAGGGGGCAAGTGAGACCTATAGAATAGCAGAAACCATATTTTACGATACTGACGAGAAATACAAGATCATTTGATTAATAATTCTTTGAACTGTCATTAATATAATAGCAATAAGCCTCACTTGTTTTTGAGAGTAGTGAAGGACTGTTTGAAGGCTGGACTGATGTGACAGAGGAGGTCGGTGAAACAGTGACAGACTGCAACGGACTGTGCAGGACGGGGATCAAAAACTTCTTCTGTCGACCTGGGGTTGAAAAGCGTGCATTGTTCAGGAGAATTGGAAATCAGTAGCATATGATGGGACAAGCACGTAAGAAGTGTCACAAGTATTGTTGAATTTTTGCACTATTAATAGTCACACAGTGATCTATTGTTTGTTTATTCAACTGGGTCTGCATCAGTGGCCAGCAAATTTACAGTTCTTCATCTTGAAAGGAAATACATGCAGGGTTTATAAAAAAACATATCAAACTGCATTTAGTTTAGTTTAGTTTAGTTTATTTGTTTTGCACATAATAGAAAAGAGAATCATCTGTGACAAGAAAAGATAACAACACAGGTGCAGGAAGAGGCAGAAAGCCCTAATGGGCTTATAATTAAGCCTCCACCTATAGGAGGCTTAATTATATTTAGTACCTGTTGAGGAAGAAGCCTTTGGGGCAGGAGGTGATGTCACAGCGCCGTCCCTCCATTGTTACTATGGTGATATACAGGAAGTCTCCCTGCATCTTCCTGTGTCCTGGAGGAGGGTTCCAACAACTCAGGGTCAAGTCCCGCACACAGCCAGGAGCCTGGTGTGACACATATTAGACATTAAACTGAAGTGCATTGTGGCAATTACTCAAATGTCCTGCACTTACCTCTGTTTGTGAACTATTGGGGAGTAGAGCCATCAGAGGTCTTTCATGGGAACCAGGGAGTAAATATTCAGGAGCGCCGTCCTGATTTGTTGCTTCTGTTTTAGTATTACTCAAAGACCGTTTAAGGCTCTTTCCATTTTGTAAAGTTGTATCTGCACAAGACAAGAGAGATGCAGGTCTTTGTTATTGATATTAAGAATTTTTACCATATTATTAGCACCATGTTTGTGTAGTGCACAGTACTGCAGTTTTTCTTCTTAAACCGTCATCCGTACTGGGTTTATTTCGCCTCTCACCTCAAGAGGCTTCGTCAGCAAGGTTTAGATACACCCCACCTGATGCCAAAATATTGGTAGTTGCTGACAAAGCCTCTTGCTATGCAGCCAAAGCACCCTACACTTCAATAACCTGGTACAGATGACTGCTGAAAAACTTTAGAAGTTTTGTTTTGATTTAAATGCCTACCTTGTGTTTGTGTGATGGCGTCCAAAATACTGGGTGAGCGTCCCTCTCGCAGGGCGTCCTGAGGTGCTGATGTTCTCAGTAGTTCAAGCACACGGGCCAAGTGAAGCCGAGCTGAGTGGGCCGTGTACAGCTCTGAGAAGAGAGAATGTGTCTGTGTTGGAGTAAATTAAGCAGAACGTAATATAATTATCTAAATCCAGTGATGTACCCTCAGTCAGCCTAAGAATGGATCCAGGTTTTAATCCTTTAACGGTTTGCATCAGTGAGAGGGGGTCTAGTGTGGTGCCAGCGAGAGACAGGGACAGGTTTGAACGAGGGAACACCTCATCCCTCGACAACAGGGTCATTATGGCATCTTGAACCAGCCAGAATACATGAACCTACAAAAATATGACCCAATATTATGAACAACAAACAATGTCCAGTACAAACTATACAGTATAATGGAATATATATACAGTATATATACCAAATTGCAAGGCTGCAAATTATTCAGGTTATGTGTCATCCGAGACAAACTCAAATCTGTTATTGAGGAAATTAGCTTACATGCAGCTCAAATGGCTCCACTCCTGCTCCCTGTATTTTCACAGAGAAAGTGTCCTCATCCTTCTTCAAATCAACACTGGTAGGGCTTGTGTCTTCTGGCAGGAGGTAAAACAACAACAAACACATACATTGGTGAGTATTATGTGGAAAAAAATACTATATTTTATTATGAACCATTTCAATTGTGTCAGATAATATATTGAGAGAAGAAT
The DNA here is from genome assembly GCA_900303255.1 of Lesueurigobius sanzi. Taxonomy (NCBI): domain Eukaryota; kingdom Metazoa; phylum Chordata; class Actinopteri; order Gobiiformes; family Gobiidae; genus Lesueurigobius; species Lesueurigobius sanzi. Next base: position 2,779 of record OMNZ01073032.1, on the reverse strand, counting down.
ATATTGGCAGTATATTGTGTAACAGTAGTGTCTATATTTTCAAGCTTCAGGTTTTTGGAATATTATAAGATTATCCCAAAATCTGAAGACAGCAAAAGCATGCCTGAGAAATAATCATTTCTTCTAATTTATTACCATGCTAGTCAGATATTAATCTTGCTGCCAAATCTTTCATAACCTTTTCTTGAGTTTGTAAGCCAGAGTGCCAAAATGTGACTGATAAATTATGCAGGGTTTAGTGTGAAAAAAAAAGAAAGCTAAAGTGGGTGTGTTCTCTTCTTTAACGGCCAAAAGATTCACGAGTCAAGCAGGACCGAGCGTGTTCCTCAACATGTAGTGCGACTTAACCTGTTGAGTTTGCCTACTGGCCTTCCTGTCATCTCAGGGTGAAGGGACAGCCACACCCTGCGGCGGCATGTGGAGCCTCCTAAATACATAAACTATACTTTGTCAGTGAAGCATGGGTAAAATACCTGCACAACAGCGTCTCTTACATGCTGTGACACTGATAGAGTCAACAAGTACAGTATTCTTTGTACAGTAAATCCTTAAAGTCTCCCTGGCACTCTGGGACCAGTTAACATCTGGAAGACACCCAAAAAGTTTCTCTGCTTGCGATTGGCTGAAGGAAGATCCCTCCTCTCTGCAGATTTGCTGTGCAGTTATTGGTGTTACTACTACTATGAGAGAATAGTGCATTGTTTCCTGCAGCCAGTAGTTCATTTGGCAAAGGAATCTAGGAAATACCTGAAAAACATTCTTAAGTCAATACACTGGGTTTGTTTTTCTGAATCCACATACGCTACTGACTTAGGCTACTCAACACAATACAATACAATACAATGCAATACAATACAATACAAGAGAAGACGGATATACAGATAGTAATCATTTTAGATGCACAATTAGTCCTCAATCTGTAATAAAGTATTGCCATAGGCTTGTTAGCTACAGGTTCCAGGTTAATGATTCACTTCAGTTTTGTAGTTGTTGTGGAATTGGAAAAAGCGGAGAATAACCCCTAGCAATACACAGAACAGCATTGTGGTGTAAAATCTCCCACTCTGTTCCTAATATGCAGTGGAAGAGGCAGCAGATTAAAAGGGCAGAGCAGAGGCAACAACAGGGGGAGGCTCAGGGAGAAGAAGAGGAAAATGAAAACAAACTTTACTTACCATTCTTGGCATGACTTCTGCCTCCTTTCCTCACTTTGTCCTTCATATCTGCGTGTTGGACAGTCCTGGCTTTGCTTCTCTGTCTGAACTGAAGAAGTTGATTTTGTCTCCGCGGACTGTCAGGGAAAACTGTGAAGAGAGAAGAAGTATGAGGCAGAGTGAAAGTTACTGCTCCCTCCTTAGGACTGTGACTCCTGCCCCCTTTATGCTAGGCAAACTTAGCTTATCTGCTCCCTCTGTGTAAAAAGCCACACCCTCTTATTGCTCCACACAAGCTCATTATTTTTTTTTCTGTTGGTTTCTCACTTTGCTGGACTGGGTGTGTCCATACTCCACTAGTCTTCTTCCTTCCCCTGGCAAACTGCGCTCCTGCATAGTCCCACCCCCCCAAGAAATGCTTGGAAACTAAGTAGAGCCAGAGCCCACAGAACCGGAGTGTTCTGACCTGTGCTTATGGCAGAACTTGCATTGAACTACTGGAATGGAAACCCTATTTAAAAATGAGAAAAAACTCTGCTCTATTTGAAATGTTAAAGTTTACATGGTTCATACAAAAAAATAAAATAAAAACATTAGCCGGGATTTACTTTGAGAGGATTTTTTCTAAAGGGTGTGGGTTTGTGCTATATTTAGAGGCCTACACCTGCATAAATATTTTACATAGGCATAGGCTACTTCGTTCAAGTGCAGTTCTTTCGAGTTGTAGTCTGATCTTGGCTAACTTAATTATCATATTCAGTGCAACAGGATGTTTTATAGGTCTATTTTGATTTAATACAACTCGTGTAAAAAAAATAGTTTCACACCTTTATTATCAGCCATTTGATGTTGGTAGAAGCGCAGTAGGTCCTTCCTCTATTGAGTTTAAAAAGTAAACATTATTAATGTTTCTGGCAATTTATGTTATCCTATAGAAATACATTTCGCGCAGTACATGTATATTAAGTTCAATCCAAAAATATTATTTTTTTGTGTACGAACATGAATTTTCTGTTTTCCTGAATTCTTGAACGCAGCAGTGACAGTAGGCTGTCCTTGGTTAGCCGTGCTAACGCGGAGCAAGCTATATCCAAACAATTATGGGAAGTTCGCCAAATTAACCTTGTTTTAATCGAAGCAGCATGTAAGTTTACTGAAAATTGCGCCCATGTTTATTTTAAATAGCAGCTTTTAAATACGTAAACCGATTTGCACTTTAGTCGTCATTTTAGCCCTGGAAGTTGTACCTGTCATCAGCATCGTCCAATCTAAGGGAATTTATAGATAGACTTTTTTCTTTTCAGAAAACATTTTAAAATCCGCGAGTTCACCTATTTATTATTTACTAATAACAATGAACAATCATGCAGTTACAGCGTGGATACCTTATCGCTGGCTACTCTCCAGCTGTCAATCATTGTATAATTGTAACTTAATTGATGCTTGCTACAAAGTAATAGTCTGTTTCCATAATATTTGAGGTTAATGCTGGTATCTAACATGTCTAATAACAGAACAGTTTCTTCATGTTTTATTAGCAGTATGTTCAAATATAACTAGCTTAGTTAACCTAATCCTTGCTCCTCTGTACAGCTGGATTTGCCCTTCTGAGTCTGAGGCCTTTC